>VDFB02047230.1:406847189-407067040 GCA_007258455.2 Sequoia sempervirens | reverse complement strand
GTTTTCTATTGTGCTTGATCTATTGGTGGTATCTCTAGTGTGAAATATCCTATTGCAGAAATTTGTAGAGTGGGTTAAGGTAACTATGATAACACAGTAAGGGTTTTCCAATGTTTTGGCCTAATTTTTCACTATTACAATTAATGCATATTAGGTCACTAGAAAAGGGTTTATATTTCATTGAGTTTGATAAATTCATTTTGCTCAAGAATTTGAAGTAAAGAGTAGAGAAAACGAGTGTTGAAGTGATTTTGAAGTGCTATTTGAAACCCTACTAATAAATTCCAAGGGTATTTATCTGTTTCTTACAAACCCTAGTTTTGTGAAGATTCAAAATTTTTACTCATCAAGTGATTGATGTGCTCGAGAGACTAAAAGCTAAATTCAAGAAGCACCCATATAAATCTATCGATATGGACCCTGAAGGTGCATTCTCTAGGGTTCCAAGCTATGTAATGCATGCATAGGATGTGGGTCATTGAGGATCATGGGGGTCCAAAATAGGCCCTTAAGTGGTAATGCAAATTCAGAAAAAATAGAGTTAGGAAACTTGAGATGAAAATTTGAATAGGTTATTAACATAATTTGGAAAACATGTAAGAAAAAAATTTGTAGAAAACTGAATTTAGTTTCTAAGATACTAGTGCTCTTTTGGAAAACAGTAAATCTATTTGGTGAAATTTTAAAATTTCAATACAGTACTACTAAATTTTCAGGAAAAAAGTAAAAATTGGGTGTATGTTTGACCAACCTAAGTACAAGCAAAAAATATATATATTTTTTTAAAACTTTCAATATTTGTAGAGGACACATCCCTGAATGTGCCACATTTTTTTAATATTTTTTTTCAAGTAAATAATTAGTTATAATTTTTTTATTAGAGATTTTTACAAATATTAAAACTTGTTTATTTGACCACCATAACTTGATCAAAAATTATGAAAATCATTTTTTTTAATCCTATAGTATGGGAAGCATAGAATGTGTTGCATCTTTTGGATTCAAAAAATGTGAAATTGTTTGAGAATTATAGATTTTTTCAACTAGCCTATCAATCAGGACTTAGTCAGAATGCATGTAGAAAATAAATAAAAATTATTTATTTAATTCCAAATAAGTCATATCTTATATTGGTGGAAAGCTTAAAATTTTATCAATAAACCCTTTTCATTTCATCAAATTTAGATAAAAAATGTTGTCAACCACTTTTGGGTCATATTGCCACTTTTTGGACCCCCATGATCCTGCACTCACCCATGTGTGGATCTACATTCATATGAAGATGGAAGAGTATGATCATTTAAAGATGGTGGAATATTGGGACAAGGTGTTGATTGGAGATGAATTGGAGCTAAAAACAAAGTATGAGGGTCTAATAGAGAAGAAGTTGGATGCATGGAACAATTTCCCCAATTTTTGTTATGTAGATGAGTGGGTTAAGTATGTGCTTATTAGAATTCATGAAAAATTCATGTGGTTGGGCATGCCACACATGATTAAAAAAGGTAAATTAGGGTTGTAACAGTTTGTGCTCTAATGGACTAGTTCTAACAATGAAGGATGTGAAAAATGATGTGGTGATGAAGCTCACCGAAGAAAATTTTGACAAATATTCCTAACGATAAATGAAATTGATGACTTGATAGTAAAATATGCTTCAATGGTGATAGGTTACAACATCTTCTATGCAAACATAGAGAACTTTGTTTTAGCCATTGCAATTCACATAGCTCACCAAATGGTGAAGGAAGGTGAAGACATAGATTTGTGTGAGCTCCTAAGATTGCTTTTGATGGAGAATCTATAGAAGATAGAAGAATCAAGGTTGGTATGGTACCCTAATTATCTGCTTATTATTTTACTTTCTTAGAGAATTGTTCGGAACAAAAAATGTTATATGGGATAATATTATTCCTGTTGTTGTAAAAATAAGAGATCACCTAAGAAGGTTTCTAGATTTTGAGTCTCGAAAGTTATCCTTTTGGGGATTCCTTAAAACTTGTCAAGACAAGATGTAAGAGAGGTATAGGATTTCAAAAAGTGTTGATGAGAAATATAAGATTGACATAACATTCATGGTTAGTAGAGACCACTACAACATGGAAGTAGTTGAACCCTTAATTGTTTGGGTTCTAGAGCTACCTTATGAGGTAGATGAGTTTGTATGGACCAGTCTACTAGAAATTGTGTTAAGTAAGCCAATCCAACTATAGATAGGTTTGGTACCTATGAAGATAAAGAGATCCAAGCAAACCTAAAGAGGAAAAAGAAAGACATTACAAAGAATGTTGAGAAGATTAAAACTAAGTTGGAAGAGATTGTGAACTCACCCAAGGGTTTTGCGGAGAAATCCGAAGCCAAATATATTGCTCCATAGGGTACTCTTTGTATACACCTAAAAATGGTCAAGAGAATCTAATTAATTAAATACAAATTATTCGATTAATTAACATTAAATTCCTCTACTATTGAATAAACATAAATATTTAAATTTATATAGTTCACTTTTAATTCTTCTATTTTTATCATATCATTTCCTCTTAATTAAATAAACAAATTTAAATACTTTGTTTTATTTAATTATTATCATTATTATTTCTTCTATATTTATTCATTTATTCTATCTTAATTAAATAAGAAACTTCAATAGTTTGTATTATTTAATTATCTAATCATGTTTCCTCTTAATTAAATAAAGATATCCTAAAGTTTTTATTTAATTATCACATCCCTTTTTATTAAAAAAGAAAATGTCAAATATTTGTTTCATTTAGTTAAATATCTTCTTTTTTTCTAAATTTGAATGAAATCCAAAAATTCAAATGAAGGCATAAAGTCAATTTTCTCTATTCACTCAGTAATAAAATAAGATATTTCATATCTAATTAATTCAATTGGCATTCATGGGAAAATTTGGAGACAAACTTGCAAGCAATCTTCTTCAATCTCTTTCCTCTGATTCTTCCTATCATCTAGCCAAATGTTTTCATGGGGAGGAACAATTCCCATGATCAACTCAAGCTTCTTCATCTCTTACCATTCAATACTCCAGATCAAATCGAAGCCTTTGTTGTGCTGCCCCTTTGCAAATGTGTTGTCGTAAATCTATATATACAACCTTCTTCTATAGGAAATAGACCCTAAATCCCAAATTTTTCCAAATTTACTCTACAAGAATAGTAATCAAGCAATCAAGTATCTTAGCAATAGAAATCATAGCATCGGTAGAATCAATATCATGTCTGCATTGTAGATTACTATAGCTTCCTTTTATCATATTCATGTCAACATAGATTACAGTAGCTTCATCATATCATCTAGAAATCACCATACAAGATTAGATTATTACATTTAGCAGCATCTCATTCTCTAGATTGGCATTTTGACAATCACAATGCTTACCAAATCTGAGAGCCCCGTGACTTAATAAATCTTTAGAGATAGAGAACAATATGATGCTTTCAATAGATTTGTGCTTTTAAATTAGTTTAATTGCTTTTAGATCTTTGATGTAATGTCTTATTAAGAAGTGTTTTCAGTTATTTATTCTTTACTTATTCCACACTTACATTTTGGCGCCCACCGTGGGGCACAAACCCCATTTTTTTAGCATTTTTAAAAAAAAGTGTTCGTACAGGATTCTACCATGTTTTCTTTTAGCGCGACCGAGATATTTTGTAGTGCATCTGACAAAAACTATAGCACTTTTGCAGACTATTTTAGCGCATCAACTAGAAACTCCCAACATGGTTGACTAATACAGGGTAAAATCTATTTTAGCGCATCTAAAAAATTCTATAGTGCTTCCAATAAATTTTGTAGCACATTTGATCAATTAAGTGGCACTTATGACCTCTATTATAGCACATCTATAACTTGTTATTTGGATTTGACGTGACCGTGGTTAGTAATTTCATTTTTACATTTGGACTAAAATGAATCACTCCTAGGGTAGTCATTTGGATTAAAATATATCAATCCTAGGGTAGTCATCATACATTTCTATTTTGGTTAAAATTGACATCATGTCTTTTGTGAAGCAATATCTTCACATAAAATAGCAAACTGTCATTTGGGATTTAAAAATTTGAACATTCATTTACTATGATTGTGTGGTGATAGGCCTATACTCTCCCCTTAACTGGGTGATCAAAATGCCAGACTCGTCCTTTAATTTCATGCATTTCATGCTTTATTAAATCATTTAGAAGGCTTTCCATAGTGGGAAAAAGTACTCACCCTATGAGAACGACCTGAGTGGGAACAAACCAAAGCCAGGTTTTCCAACCCATTATAAAATAAAAGTGAATCTGGGGAAACCCACATTTACCAGAAGTGTGCAAGTTAACCATCCCCAAAATATTTGTTCTAAAGTATGGGAGGTCTCCTAAGGGAGTTTATCATTTTCTGCTCTAAACGGAAACCCTGCCTATGAACCATAGTGTAGAATCCAATTTGTCAGTTTTCGAACATTGTAATACTCAATGATGAAAGGGGAGGGAAGAATTTCCCCCAAGACACTCACCATATAATTTCTAAGGACCATTTGCTCAAGGGATCAATAAATCAAACTTTGGGTACGCACTTGGAAAAGATAAAACATGGGTGCCCTCTAGGGGGTGACACAGCTATGTGAGTGGACACAATTTTAAGATGTGGGTTGTTTGAGTATAATGATGACCTTTTGAACTTAAGAGTGAGTCTGCCTGAAGTGTATTCTTTGTTAAAAACTAGTGGAAATCAAGAAGGATCATGTTTGATTCTTGAACATACACTTATTGTATAGATTCTAGGACTTAAAAGAAAACTATTCTACAATTGCTTGTTGTGTTTTCAAATCATTAATCCAGATAAAGATCATCTAGAAAAACAAATTTTTTTTGACAAGTTAACCTATGAAAATCTTATGATTAGGGATTGGAAATCCACAAATTTTGTCAAGAAATCCCTTACAAAAATGGTCAAGAAACCAAAGAAGCAACTTAGTTACAAGAAACTTTTGGAAAGAAGAATTCTTTTATATCAAAGTAGGAAAGTCTTGCTTCAACGTAGAACTTTCATCCATAGTTTTCATGATTTTTCTAGAGGATATATTGATGATTTTTCCTTAGAGCCTTTATATTCACAAGCTTATTTCCAACGAAGAGCTCTTTCACAAAAACATAATCATAGTCAACCCATTCATCAGTCTTTCATCCCACAACCAACAATACAATATTCCAACAAGCCCAATCAATTCCTACAGTAGAGGAAAAACTTGGAAACATTAAGCTTGTCATCCCAAAATTGTAGAGTTACCAACAAATATATCCTATCAAAATACCAGAAAACCTAGAAAATTACACTAAAAAAATCAGTCTCTTCACAAAGAAGAAAATTAAACAAACACTGTGGAGTCCCCAAATAGCACTTAAACTATCTGTTTTAGTGCATCCACGCTGTCTTTTAGCGCATCCACAATTCAAATAGTCCATTTGCAGTCTATTTTAGCGCTTTTGAAAAATCTTATAGAACTTTTGCCGATAGTAACCAAAATTTTCTAGTATCAGGAAATTTACCAGTATAATAGCACATCCACAATCTGTTTTAGTGCATCTACTCTATTTCACAACACTTTTACCATATCTTTTAGTGTATTGATAGTTTGTTTTAGCAGTTCTACCCTCTGTAATAGTGCATCCATAGAACAGAAAAACAAAGAGCTTGTAGAAACATCTGTTTGACTATTGACATTAGAAACTCAGATTCTTTCCATACAAAAACATTTTCACTGGCCAGACAATGTCTTAAACCTAAAACAAATAGGATCCTACAAGTCAAAATTATTTTCAAAGTTAAACCCAGATCTTGCAAACTATAAAGTGTCAAATTATCAAACAACACATCTTGGTTATTGAGTTAAGTTTCATCATCAGGATTTTATCATCCTACAATCACGAAACGAAACACAATAATCAAAATTTTAACTTGGTCTCATCAATAGAATATATCATTCTATTTGACTTTGTTAAAATCCAATTGACACTCATCCAAACACAGAAGATCAAAAGTTTAGTGAGAATAGAAAATAATTGTATGCCAATTCTGACAAGGTTACAAAGACAAAAACTTAGGGAAAAGAAAATTGAAACATCAAACATCATGGCTGAAGAAAATCCATTTCACAAATTCCACCAGAATGATGGAAATGAAATAACCCAAGAGGATGTACAAAAAACACAACAAGATCCAAATTTCCACAAATTCATGGAAAAAGTTTTAGAACAAGATATGGAAAAATATCTTCTGATGCTAGTTGAGCTAGGTGCCAAGCTTCCAAAATAATTTGACATCAATTGACTGAAAGAAACACCTAGAACAACTGAAATTGAATCACACAACACACAAAACACAGATCAAGTGGTTGCCTTAACATATCAAATGCAAAACTAGCAACAACAACTACAAGATATGCAAAAGGGAACCACGAAGAGATACTCATTACTAGAAATTTGTCCTTATCCTTTCCATCCGAGTGTAGACATGATACCATTTCCAAGACATTGTGAATTCCTAAAATATGACAAGTACTATAGACACTTAAAAATGACCTAGGCCTACAAGCTCTATTTTTACCACTTTCGTCCTAGCATAATTATGACATTTAATCATGTCATTGGTCCACATTCGACTATTGATTAAATAATTCATGTCCTTTTATTCTTCATGATTATTAAATAAATAAATTTTATTTATTTATTAAATACGTCATTAATTGTCTAAGTCTTCCCCCTAATCAAATAAATTTCTTAATTTATTTAATTACCTTTGTTCATTTAGTCTTCCATATTATTAAATAAATGAACTTCATTTATTTATTTAATATGTCACTAATTCTCATAATTATATGAATTTATTAATGTATTTAATTATTGATCATATCCTCTAAATTAAATAATTATCTTTAATTATTTAATTTCCAAATTTAACATTTCCCTCATTTTAAATAAATGAAATTACTTAAAATGATCTTACATTCCTGACTGTCAGTTCATTTTAGTAAATAATTTGAAAATCGATTATTTATTATCACACAAAATCCATATTTTGAATTAATTTAATTCAAAACGGTAATATTCTTCCAAAAATCAAGCAATCGAGCAGATTCTTGATTTTCCAAATCTAATCTTCAGTTCAACTCTTATCTTCTTGATTTTTCGAATCTCACAAATAAGGCAGTCTTTATCTTCTTGATTTTTGAAAATCTTTATTTTTCTGACTAATTATCTCATTTATTCTCCACCGCCGATTCGATCTTCTCAAATGACATCTTGACCACTCATTTAATAATTTTTCCCTAACCCTAATTAGGGATTGTCACATTAAATCTCGTCCTCTGATTTTAGGCTTTCACCAACTTTCAATCTCGTCCGTCCATCCAAAATTGCATTTTCTATAAAATTCCAATTTTGCTCACAATTTCGATAACGCTTAAACGCTTAGACGCTTAGACATTTAGACATATTCATATACTTGCATTTTTATTAGTGATTTTGGCATAATTTTCTTAGGAATTAGAGTCATTTCGTCATAGACATAGATACTTGATTTCATTTTAAACAATTCAAATCCTTCAAAGCTTGTGTAGGACTTATTCTTTGTTTTCAAATTGCTCACACGTTCGATCTGAGGGCAACCATCAACAAGTTAGAAGGTGCTATGAAGGTGAATCAAGGAAGCTTTGATGAATGACAAGTATAATATTTCTTATTTTTAGTTTCCTTTGTTCTTGATAGCTTCTTTGGGTTTTATGCTTTATTGATTTGATAATCTAATAACCTTAGGTAAATAACCCTTAGATACAAGTACAATGGTAAAACAGATCCAATTGATCATGTGAGGGAATTCAGAACCATGAGTTTAGAGTTTGTACAGGAGGACAATTATCTAATGAGGTTATTTCCAAGGAGCTTAGGAGGACACTGTATGGAATGGCTCTCTAAATTACAACTAGAGATCTTATCCTTTAAAGAACTAGTGAATAGATTTATCTCACAATTCTACTTCAATATTCAACATGAAGTAACCATAAAAGACCTTTACAACATGAAACAAAAGAAGGGTGAGACATTCCTATCATTTCTACAATGTTAGTGGAAGTTGTTTGCTAGATATCCTCATTCTATACCTAAAGAGGAAAAGATGGAATTATTTATTGACAACTTACACGATGACATGAGCTATAGGCTTGAACTGCAGTGTCCTCTAACATTTGAAAAAGTGGTTGAGAATGGACTTAAAATCGAAGAATCCTTAGTCAAAAGAGAAGTGATTAAAAATTACAATGAAGGATCAAACAATACTAATTCTTCAAACCACTATGGCAATAATGATAAACCTAAATTTTGGCAAAAGAATAGAAATATTGGAAACAATGATGCTACAATTGATGCACAAAATGCGAAACTAGTATTCAATTTAACGACAATGACTGTAAAGGGTAATCAAAATGAAAACTAGAACATCAATCAAGGAACTACTCAAAACAATAATCCAAACAATGGAGAATCTCAACAATCATCATATTAAAGACAATCCAATTAACGAAGATTTTCACCATTAGGACAAACATTGGAATCAACAATGAGAGAGCTTGTTGCAAATAGACTTATTACCCTACTAGAAGCGAGAAATTGGGAGCTAAAAGTAAAACCATCTTGGTTGAATGATGTTGACTATTGTAACTTTCATAAAAAATAAAGGACATAAAATGAATGATTGTATGCAATTAAAGCATCTGATACAAGATTTGATTGACAACAAGAAGGTATTTGTAGAAGGACCTCAAAAAAACAACGATCACAATGTGTTTACAAATCCTTTACCCAATTATGAAAAGGGAGAGTCTTCTTCAAATAGTAAAGGAAAAAGTGCAAACTACATTTATGACAACACCATTCATTGCATTTCTGAGGTTGAGAAAAATAATGTCATTGATAATCAAATAGATAACATTAGCATCAATTACATCGTATCCCTAAACCTGATCCCAAACATAAACTCATATGACAACCAAATCAATGTCATAAAAATCAGGGAAAGACATGACTATCAACCAGTCAATATAATGACAAGGGGCAAGCCAAAGTGATACTAAAAGGAGTTGCACCTAAAACCACTATTCCCCCTCCAATTCAATATAGCATAGTCAATCAACTATAGAAGATACCAACACAAATATCCATACTAGAACTCCTTAAAATTTCACCATCACATAAGGAGGTTTTAGAATAGGCTCTTGTGGCCACAACGATACCCAATAATCTAGATGTCTGTCAATTTCAAGCTATGGTGGGAAATTTGACCACACCTCATTTTTTTTCATTCTCTGAACAAGATGATGTGTCACTTAATCATCCACACAATGTGGCCCTTCATATAGAAGTTTTAATCCATAAACACCATGTCAAACGTGTCTTAATAGATGGTGGAACTAGATTAAATATTTGTACTTAAAAACTGATTTGTGCATTAGATTATTCAGACAATGCTATTGATGCAAGAAGAAAGATAACAATAAAAGCCTATGATGAGGAAGAGAGATCTTCCAAGGGGTTGATTGTGTTACCAATTCAAGTGGGACCAATTGTCAAGAATATTGTTTGTCAAGTGTTAGACAAGGAGCTAACATATAATATACTTTTGGGATATCCATGGATTCATGAAATGCAGACAGTGCCTTTGACCTATCATCATTGTTTAAAGTTTCTAGTCAATGGACAGGAAGTCACCATATCATCTAATAATAATAATCCCTAGACTTGTAACATGCTTAAAGAAACTCAAGACAACTTGGTGCCCCATAACAGAGAAGCAATGGCTTCTAGTTCATCTACTGGTGAAAAGAAACTAAATTTTATATCCAAATGGGTTAAGAAAAAGGACTAGTTAAAGGAAACAACTGTTTCTGATCCCACTTCATCAAGCAATGAAACTCAACTGGATTCTCTATCACAACAATTCAGAAACAAGATCCAGTTAAAAGACAAAGGCATGGGAGAGTATTCCCTTGAACAATCTTTATGTTTTTCATAATTTTTGTCATCTCCATGAACATATGGATAGCCATCACCATCAACACAAACATCATCAACACCTATCACAACTTTAAATGATAGATTTATAAAAGTAGGTATCCTAGAAGAAGAATCTAAAAACAAGGCCATTCTCAATTAGCTCTATAAAGATGAAGAAGCCTCTACATCACCAAATATCAACATTAAAATAGATTAGTATGGAAAAGGAAAGGCTATCTTAGAGAAAATGGGATATGAAGGACAAGGACCTATAGGAAAAAGGAAAGACGACATTGTAGAACCCATCTAACCTCTCACACTTCATCCAAAAGACAAAACAAGACTAGATTATATAGGGGAAACAAAAGAAGAAAACACTCATAGAGTTGTAGAAAGAATCCTTCAAATGCGGGATAGTTCTGAGACAAATTCTAATGAATATGAGTGGGAATCTTTATCAGAAACATCATGCAAGGACATACAAATTGATTTTATAAAAGAGTATGCACCTAAACACGAGGAGGGACAAAGCTTAGGGACTAGACCCCATGTATTTGGATCACAAAATATCGATGACTCAAGTGAGGATGAATAGATATTGAGTGAGATAGATGACTTGGAGGAGTGTACTATCACAGACCTTGACATTACCACTAAATTTTTTTACAACATTGCCATCAGAACCTTTACTGCCATTGACCTTAACCAATCTGATGAATTCTTACCATTAATGCATCCTGAACTTATTGACTGGGAACCAATTGAACCAATTGAACCTATCAGTATCCCTATCTTTGAGAACAATGATGCTATCATAAATTTCCTTTGTTGTGACAAACATGACACGAGTGCAAATCATAAATCTCATAATGGCGCTCCAAGTTAGGAGGGTGTCAAATCTTTCTATTGCAAAACTGAAAATAGGAACAATAGTTCTAATGGTGAAAACCATTCAATGGTAGCATTAGATCTCAAAAAAGTAAAAATAAAGAATGTATCTAATGGTGAAAACCTCTTTGAGGCACCAAAAGATGGAAGATTTGACACCCTTCGAAAACATTATCATGAGAGATCATCAATGTTGGTAGAACCTACATAGTCAATCAATATTGACACAACAGACAAGGAAAAAACTCTACATCTAGTAACATCAATGACATAACAAGAAAAGCCATAATTCATCAAGTTCTTTGAAGAGCGAAATATCAAATTTTCTTGGTCTTACTCTGACATGCCAGGGTTAGATCCAGATCTTCTGATGCATAATCTATCTTTACCATCCATAATCAAACTAGTCAAACAAAAACTAAGGAAAATGCATCCCCACATTGCATTTATGGTAAAAGTTGAGCTAAAAAATTTGTTGGATGCAGGGTTCATCAGATCCATCGATTATGATGAGTGGATTTCAAATATTGTATCTGTATCAAAACTAGACAATAGTGTCAATATATGCATGGATTTCAGAGATTTAAATAAGGCATGTCCAAAGGATGATTTTCCTTTACCAAACATAGACATTATTGTGGATTTAACAACAGGACATGCCATGTTGTCACTAATGGATGGATTCTCAGGGTATAACCAGATCAAGATAGCACCTAAAGATTAGGAGAATACAACATTCACCTATCCTTGGGGCACATTCTATTGGAACATCATGCCCTTAGGGTTGAAAAATGCAGGTGCAACATATCAATGTGCAATGACCACTATTTTCCATGATGCATACTTTTATGGAAGATTATGCTGATGATATAGTAGAAAAATCATACACTAGGGAAGGAAATCTGGAGATTTTGGACAAAATCTTTACCAAGCTGAAAAAATTCAATGTCAGATTAAATCCAAAGAATTGTGTATTTGGGGTTACATCGACAAAGCTCCTTAGATACATAGTTTTAGAAAAAGGCATAGAAGTGGATCCGGCTAAAGTCAAGGAAATAATGGAAATGCCACCACCCAAGAATATCAGTCAGCTATGGTATCTATAGGGTAGGTTACAATCAATCAGGAGATTTATTTCCCAATTGGTAGATAAAAGTCATCCATTCAATCATCTACTACACAAGAATGTCTCTTTCAAGTGGGATGAAGAATGTGAAACAACTTTTAATCAGATAAATCAATATCTGATGTCGCCTCCCATACTCATGCCACCTGTAGAAGAGAGACCATTGTTATTATACATTACAACAACATAAATTTCTTTAGGAGCCATATTGGCACAAGAAGATCATGAAGGAAAAGAACAAGTTATATACTATATCAGAAAGACTCTGAATGGTTATGAGATAAATTACTCCTTAATCAAGAAAGCATGTTTTGTGGTGGTATTTGCTAACCAATAGTTGAGGCATTACATGTTGACCCACACAGTTAAGCTCATTGCAAAGATTGATTTGTTAAAATACTTACTCAGTAAGGCTACTCTAGCAGGGAGACTAGCCAAATGGGTCATGATCTTAACTGAATTTGATATCCATTATTTGGATAGGAAAGCCATCAAAGGTTAAGTGATTTATGATCAATTAGTTGAAGCTTTATTATCTGATGATCATCCAATGAACATTGAGTTTCCTGATGCAGACATTCTAATTGTGACAACACAACCATGGAGGCTTTATTTTGATGGGTCATACACACAACGTGGATTTGTTGCAGGCATTCTGTTTGTCACACCTCAGGGAAATACCATCCCAAGGTCCTATAGACTCATGTTTTCATGCACAAATAATGTAGCTAAGTATGAGGCTTTCATTATTGGTATCAAAATGGCGCTTGAATGGAATATCACATAACTGCAAGTATATGGTGATTCACAACTAGTCATTTATTAGGTAAATGACGAATATCAGACAAAGGATGAAAAGTTGATGCCACACAAGAAGATGATAGATTATCTCAAAAATTACTTTGTGGAAATCTTGTTTGAATAGATGCCAAGGGTAGAAAACAAAGCTGTAGATGTTATGGTGATAATTGCTTCTCTTTTACAATTGTCAAAAAAATGAGGTCATTATGAGTTTATGGTAGAACAAGTGTCTACTCCTGCCTATGATAAACCAGAATCTCAAACCATATGCCATTTAGTTGACATTGAATCCTCCATTTATGGAAAGACCTATGCTTACCTGAAAGATAATATCCTTCCTCCCGATCTTTCCAGAAACCAAAAACGCAACTTCATCCACCAAACCGTACGACATACATTAATTGCTGACATACTTTACCATTGAGGTCTAGATGGTACTCTTCTTTAGTGTTTTGAACATGATGATTTTGAGACAAGTTTATGTGAGGTTCATGAAGGTATTTGTGGAACTCATTCAAGCAGACCAACCTTAGCAAAGAAACTCCTCTGTTTGGGGTATTGTTGGCCGAATATGAAGGAGTCTTATCAGTTTGTTAAGAAATGCCAGAAATTTTAGATCCATGATAACTTAATTCATGCACCAGCGTAAGAATTGCATCCGTTTACATCAACATGGCCCTTTTGTCAGTGGGTACTGGACCTGGTAGGAAAGATAAATCCATCTTCATCCAATGGGCACAAATTTATAATCACAACAACAAAGTACTTTACAAAATGGATAGAAGCAGTTCCTTTAACAACAATCACAGGAAAATAGATCTCGTATTTCATACTGAACTATGTCATATGTAGGTATGGAATTCCTCAATTCATTATCACAAACAATGATAGACCTTTTAAAAACTAGGATGTCCAGGAATTGTGTGAATGATTTCATATCCAACATTATTTCTCAACATCGTACTACCCTCAAGGAAATGGCCAAGCATAGGCCTCAAACAAAACAATTCTAAAAATTCTAAAGAAGATGGTTAACGATGTTGGACGTGATTGGCATGTTCAATTAAATCCTACTCTTTGGGCATATCGAATTAGCATCAGAACACCCACAAAAGCTACACCGTATGCATTGGTATATGGATCAAAAGCTATACTATCCATTGAGGTTGAGATTCCATCTCTTTGTGTATCATTGAAAGGTATCATTCCAGATGAGGATTATAGGGTCTCTAGCCTACAAGAGTTGGAACTATTGGATGAACGTCATCAACAAGCTATGAACCGTTTGATGGCATATCTATAGAGGATGTCCAGAAACTACAATAAAAGGGTAAATCCTAGAGTCTTTTAGGTCAGGGACTTGGTTCTAAAAGAAAACCCTAGAAATCAATAGGACAGAGAAAAGAAAGGGAAATTTGAACCTAATTGGCTAGGTCCCTTTTTCATCATATCATTTTATGGATCTAAGGCCTATCTATTGTCTACACCTTAAGGGGATCTGTTTGAGGAGCCTATCAACAATATCCATTGTTAGTGTAATTAATATTTAATTACACTTGCATAACTTTACTTAGGTAATATTTAATTCCTAGGTTTATTATTCTCATCTTTATCTTATTGAGCTTTCTTGTTGCTCAAAATAAGATTAGGGTTATGCATCTTTTGTTTTATAAAGAAAATCATATCTTGTAATTAATTTTTCCTGAGTAATCATTATTTGCACATCTTTTTACAAATCTCTGCTTTTTTCTATTTTTCTCTTTTGTGGAAGGATTTTCTGGTTTGCATTTCAGATCTTAGTTTCTAACATGGTATCAGAGCCTCGATTTGCAACCCCTTCTCAGATTTTTTGAGAAAATCATTGCAGAGTTTGTTCAGGATTCCTCAAGGGTATCATGCCTTGAGCTCATTTATGAGGCATTTTGGATCAGATCAGGCCTCACCATTGGATTCAAAGCGTTGGAAAAAGTCAGGACTGACTTTTATTTTGCAGATTTTGGTCACTGTTTGCCAGATCTATGAGGGTTCTAGGCTGAGATATTTTTTGCAAGTTCTGGAGGTAGCAGATTTTTCAAAGCAGTTTGAGCAGAAACGGAGGTCACCATCGCGTTGCCAATGGCCAAAAACCCCAAGATCGCCTTTTGTTTCATCGATTTTGATGAGGTTGGTCCAAAAGGAAAAAAAATTGCCTGGGGGGCCATACAGCCTCCCCAGCACGCTCCCTGAGGCACGAAAATTGAATTTTTTTTATAAAAAATTTGTTTTTTTGGAGTTCACATTGACCCTTGCAGTTTTGTGGAATTGTGCCACCCAGTGGCCACTGGGTGGCCACCAACCCACCATCATTGCCCTCCTCTTCCGCTTGGCCTCCAGCCCCCACGGGCCCATCCGCAACGCCCCCGGTCACATGGAGGACTGGGGACTTGACGCTTAGCCCCCGCGGGCCAGACAACACCAGCAGCCAGTTCCATGGGGGACCGGGCGCTATGCGCCCAACCCCCGACCGATCTCCCACCTCCCCGTCGGTCATATGTATGACCAGGGGCTCCACCCCAGCCCCAAATCCACAGCCCCTGGTCGCGCACGGACCAGGGGCTTTTTTTTTTTAGCCCCTTGGGCGCCCTACAGCCCTTATTGGGCATTTTGGAGCAGTTTTCACCAAATCGGGCATATTTTTTGCATACGATCTCTATTTTTTGCAAATGAGATACCATTGGAAAGCTGATTATGACGCTGATCCAATGGTGTAGGTTTGTTTTACCAGATTTTTCTCCAGATTTATTTTGCAGGTCCTTGAACTCAGATGTTGTTTTCACTCCAAAGGGCATATCTTTGACTTGGTGATCCTTTTTTCGTCATTCTTGTGGCGTTGGAAAGCTAATTAAGTTCTCTACATAGATCTGAGGTCTATGTTTATTTTATGTTTATGCATGTTTGTATGCTCTCATTTTACAATTGTTGGGTTATTGTAATAAATGAACTGAGATAAAGTTCCATCAGGGGGGTTTCTTGCATAATAAATCTGATTAGAGTGTAGTTTTCACTTTGATCTCCATCTCCATCTTGTTTTGATGGAAACTCGCATGGGTTACCTAGTTTCCTAGTTTATTTTGGCCACATTTTTTCTCTAGCTTGACACATTCATCAGATTCACATCGGTTCACACTTCAGTTGAGAGATTATGTTTCTTGATCCGCATTGGTTCAGATCCTTTTCAGTTTGAGGGCCATGTTTTTATGGTTAATGTTCCAAAGTCTTTATGGTACTCCTTCCCATGGAAGAGTTTTAGTCTCAGTTTGGCATCGACATCGAGATACACAGTTTCTAGATTCTTTCATCATTTCATCTACTGTTGCTTCACAGATTCCAGGGTTGTTCCAGTTTGTGAGTTTTCTAGTGTTTTGTGGCATCGAGTTTGCTGTCACATTATTATGATTCTATTTTTGGTTTTAGTTGTAGACAAAAGTATCTTTCCTTTCTTTTTGGATTGCGGTTCCAATGTTACTCCACAATGTTCTTCCAGTGCTTCTTTGTAGCAGTCATCTCATTGTAGGGGGGTTTTGTCCCACTGGGTTTTCCTTCTCTACCTCATTATTGCATTTGTACATGGGTACCTGATCAAGCCTTGTTGTTGGGACCCATTCATTCATGCTTTCTTGCATTCATCTTAGTTCTTAGGTGCATGCTTTTTTAGTCTCCCTAAGTTGCACTTATGGGGGGTGTTAGTGTAATTAATATTTAATTACACTTGCATAACTTTACTTAGGTAATATTTAATTCCTAGGTTTATTATTCTCATCTTTATCTTATTGAGCTATCTTGTTGCTCAAGATAAGATTAGGGTTATGCACCTTTTCTTTTATAAATAAAATCATATCTTGTAATTAATTTTTCCTAAATAATAATTATTTGCACATCTTTTTGCAAATATCTGCTTTTTCTATTTTTCTCTTATGTGGATGGATTTTTGGTTTGCATTTTAGATCTTGGTTTCTAACATCCATATCAAAAATTTCTACACCTGAATCACCTAGTGCATGGTTTAATGGTTACCTTGATGAAAACCTAGCAAATAGGCATCTTGCTGATAGAAAAATACAAAAAAAATACAAAAAAATCATAAAGAATGAAAAAGAGAATAAAAACAAGTAGTGAAAACTTGGAAACAGGCACTATTTGTGATTTAAACCAGATTTTCTATCTATTGGATGCATGTCATGATCATTCACTTTCACCATCATTTTACATCCCTTATCAGTTCATTGAAATGTGGTCATGTCCCACCCTAGCTTGGGGGAAAAATCTAGACCTCACTGGGGGCAATAAACTTGAGCTTAATCAAATGGAAAAACAATAGTATGACACTATATCAAAAACAAAAATCAAAACAAAACCCAACATGAAACATCAATCACCATAAAAAACACATTGGACATCCATATCACAACAAAAAATCCTAAAACAAGTCAAAAAGTTAGTCTCAAAAAGTCAAAAACATAGTTTGTGTCAGTCGAACTATGTGATCTATGTGTGTATAACGTAGGAAAGGCTAATCTTTGATCAGCCCCCGAGGCCCCTGGGATAGGTCTTTAGGTTAGTCTTCTAGGTCAAAATCTCAAAAAATCACAAAATCCATCAAAAATTTGAAATCAAAATGGATGATCTAATCTAAATAATGGTTGAAACACTTTAAGCAAAGGTTGGATATGTTGTACTTTGATCTTTGTTATCATTTCTTTGGAGCAACTCGATGATGTATTGAACTAGAGAAGCTAGGAAGGAGAATGGTATTTTTCTATGTCTACTATTTGTGAATTAATCATAATTATTGTGTGAATTGTCATGGGAAGTGCTCTACAAAGTATCATGGATGACATTCCAATTCACATAGGAAAGTGACTGATTCTTGTTTTTTTATGCAAGAAATGCTCAAGTCATCTCGGTTTAATTATACCTAGATGCTTGTGTTCACTTGACATATCAAAAATCATGGAAGTACTACTCAGGTCATCATGGTCTAAATTATACCATTGATGCTTGTACTCACGTTCAAAATTTTAAAGCTCAATGATGATACAAAGCACAATATATGGACTATTAAGATGCTAATTTTTGCATGTAGATTTGCATGATAGAATAGATTGCATTCATGATAATTTTACATCTGCAGAGTGTTTGTTACAAAAGATGGTAAAAGATTCCAAAATGATGATATCTTTTCTCATAAGGGATAGAGTATACTTGACATGAACAAAAACATCATCATTATCATATAGATGCATAGTCATTTTCATTGTATACATTAGGAAGCATTTGATTTATCATTTCATCATTCATATTTTTGAATCAAATAAATTGAATTGATCATATCATATTTTTCATATCACACATCATAAAACTACATGAGAAATCAATCAAAAACATCCACAATATCATGTAATTACATTTCCATATTGTACGTCCATTCATTATATCATACAATCAATGTATGATTATATTCATCATTTTTTGTCCACTTATTTCAATCATGTATTTGCATTTAAAATATATTGCATAAGTAAAATACGCATATCCCATTTACATCATATATCATTTATCATTAAAACATACATATAGGTACATTATCATTTAATTTGGAAATGCACATCATTCATTCATTTATTTCATCCATGTAAATAACTACATACATCATGCATCCATACATCATCATTAGGCACATAATCATATTTACACATCATAAGATAAGACATCATAAATCATAAGCATATAATCATGATTAACAATTGCATCCATAACATCATAATATAAGTATCATCACATGACATATAGAACTTACACAATAAATGCATCCATCATAGAATCATATAGAGTACATAATAGATTGATAAAGTCCACTGCAAATCATATAGATCTCAAAATCATAATGTCAAGTATACAATGATGTCTAAAATGAAGAGAGATATATCATCAAAAATGCTTGTAATTAGAGTCTACATCACATCTCAAAATACAACAAAAGGTACAATCATGAAACTATGTGCCACTAGCTCCAAATGGTGTAGGCATCTTAAGACATGTCCCTCCACCACCAGATGTACCAAGATCTCTCGGGTCTCTCAAGAGAGGTTGTGTCACACCAGCACTGATAGTCCTAGTACGAGTCCTACCAGATCAGGATTGCACATAACTCACTCTCTACTCTAAAGGAACATGATCGTAGTATTTATCTCTATAATACTCTACCTCTCACATGTAATCCGCTATAGTGGTACTGACAGCCAATCTCTACAATCTCTCAGCTATAGCATGAGCCTACTCTGCAACCCATCTAGTGGCATCCCTCTAAGCTATTAATGATGTAATCTAAATCTAAGTTGTAGTCAACCGAGCCTGTACCTACACTATGGCATGTGTGTGAGTTTGAGCATGTGCCTGCATATGTTCCTATGTCTATGTCAATAAATCCTGGGACTGAGTCAACTGACCTTGTAAAGTCTATACCTGAACTTGTAGACTCACTATCTAGGTTCATTGCTACTGCACATGCTACTATGAAGGGGCTACAACTATTTTCCTCTTACAATGCATCATATACTCCTATAAAGCTAGACCTGACCCACCTACACCTGATCCTCCTGATCCATCTCTACCACTGTCATACCCCTCCTCCTCTCCATTATTCTCATCACTGCTACCCTCCTCATCGCCACTTCCCTCCTCATCACCATTTCTCTCAGCCTCCTCCACCACCACCTCCTCCTCACCAATATCCTCTCTCCTCCATTGGTGATGATGTACAACGAAAACCTCATCCTGAGCAGGTAATGGTGTTGGCTCATCGAGAATGGTAATACGTGGAAATGGATGTAGCACCAAATACTCAGCATAATCGGCTGTCACCAATGGCTCAACAATATCTAGATGGATCTCCCAAAAATGAGGCTGTAGAACCTAAAAATCCTACAAAGCAACATCATATGACAGACTGGGCCCCCAATCTAAAGAATCTAACTATCGACTAGCATAATGGGAAACACCTTTGGGCATGCCCTGAACAATACCATACTGACAAAGCACTCGTCTAATCAGAAATCTCTCGAAAATCCAATGAGTCTGACCAATCAAAATAAATGACTAACAGAAAAATGGCAACTGAATGTCATCATCATCCTAGTACTCACAATCTAAATATGGACACCATGTCACAGTCTCCATATCATCCAATACTCTATGCCAATGATCCAACTTACCTAGTCTAGGCTAAGTAAGTCTACTTGCGTATATATGAACATAAGGCCACCTGGCTGGTCGCTACCTCACCATCACTGGACACGTGACAACAATATGCTCCCACACCCACACCTATACTAGAGTAACTCTGACTAATAAACTCTGACCTCCAGTATAAATAGCTGAATGCAAATCATGATACATATGGGAAAACATACACATGCCCCCAACATATTTCATCCCATGCACAATCATGCTCTCTAGCACACAGCCCCAACCAACAACAAATCCCTTTGACCTGCGATCAGGACAAAGGAACCCTCCAATGAAGCCAACAAGTACTGTAGGAAAAGTGGCATGAGCATCTACCATCTCATGCCACAGAATCCAATATCCAACAATGGAATCATCCTAAAACACTCTTCGAAGAGCAATAGTCCCGCCCTGCTCTAATGAATCATAAACAATGATATCACCAACAACAGGTATCTGAAGAATCCGCCATACATCCTCAGGGGTGACTATAATCTTGCTAGTAGGTAGGTGGAAGGTATTATGCTCACTATGCCACCTCTTTGCTAGGGTTGTCAAGAGACCCTGATTAATCCTAATCTGGGGAATATATAATAAAGAGGGTAATCCACAACATACAATAACTGCCATCTCAGGTTGAGCTAGCTATGGTGTCAAATCAAAAGTCTGAGGAAATTTCTCTCTAATCTAGAGGTTCATCAAAGCCTCCTATTATCATGAAATATTCAAAGTCAGTAATTTTTGTCAAAACATCAAACATCAATTATCCTATCAAACCTAATCAGCTCTTGGTGAGACTTTTGATTAAATATCACGAGCGAACATCATTGAACCTCACCTATCATAAGGTCAATCATCAAACATCATTGAACCTCACCTAGCATGAGGTCAATACATCAAATCAACCTCACCTATCATGAGGTTCATCAATCAAACAATAATTATTCCTCACATATCATGAGGATAATTATCATCAATCATATCAAACCAACAACTGACATGATCAAAAACAATAAAATCAAGGACAAACTTGACAAACTTTATCAATCTGACTTGGATGCACTAAAATAGTGTTTATAAGTGCCACAATATCAGAAGCACCATTCAAACATTTAAAAGTGCTAAAATAGGCACTCAAAGCGCTAAATCATCACATGCGCCATTTCATCAATCAAATGTGCTAATACAGGCAGTCAAAGTGCCATTTTTCGTATAAGCGCTAAAACACAAATCAAAAGTGCTAAACTACAAGGAAAATGCACTAAACTAATCAAAGCGCTAAAACAGAAATCAAAAGCACTACAAAACCTATCTTAGGCGCTAAAACTTCAAAAGCGCTAAAATAATCTACTTAAGTGCCACAGTATCTAGCCTAAGCACTACTTCAACAAAAGCACAATAGATATCAAAAGTGCTACATCGGGTCTCATACACGCTAAAAGAAACTGAAAATTAAAAAGCAAAAAAAAGCATGAAAAATGAAAAAATGCACAAATAACGAGGGGATTCACAAGTATGTACTAGAGGTCTATAGGTAGTTGGGAAGTTGTGTTGTCTCACGCGCTTGAACCGGTGAGTGTCTTAAGGGATTGGCATCTTGCTCAATTTTCTCTCTCTCACAAATTTTACAAACTCAAATGGCATAAATGAGTTTGAAAATGACCTTTTTGACCTCTTATAGGTTATTTAAGATGGGGTTTTTGTGGGATTTATTATTATTTTTTTAATGGGAGATTAATTTAAATTCATCACAGGGGAAATTTCTACATTCTTTATCAGGAGATAAATTATTTCAACATCAAATCTTCATAGAATCATCATAGAATCATCGAAAAATCACATTTTTTTTTGTTTGTTTGAAAAATTATGAAAAATCATAAAAATCATAAAATTCATCAATTTATCTCCCGAGGGGGCATATATCCATCATCAGCTAAAATCAATCTCTAGGGCAAGTCTGGGGCATACTAAATTTTTTTGTCAATAGTAGCAGCAGTGGTAAAATTTTCTTTGAAGCAATGCATAAACACATCACTTCAAAGAGGGGAAAAATGTATACACCTAAAAATGGTGTGGAGAATCTAATTAATTAAATACAAATTATTTGATTAATTAACCTTAAATTCCTCTACTATTGAATAAATTGAAATATTTATTTATATAGCTCACTTTTAATTCTTCTATTTTTATCATATCATTTCCTCTTAATTAAATAAACAAATTTAAATACTTTTTTTTATTTAATTATTATCATTATTATTTCTTCTATATTTATTCATTTATTTTATCTTAATTAAATAAAGATATCCTAATGTTTTTATTTAATTATCATATCCCTTTTCATTAAATAAGCAAATGTCTTCTTTTTACTAAATTTGAATAAAATCCAAAAATTCAAATAAAGGCATAAAGGCAATCTCCTCTATTCACTCACTAATAAAATTATATATTTCATATCTAATTAATTTAACTGGCATTCACGGGAAATTTGGAGACAAACTTGCAGGCAATCCTCTTCAATATCTTTCCTCTGATTCTTCCTATCATCTGACCAAATGTTTTTATGGGGAGGAACAATTCCCATGATCAACTCAAGCTTCTTCATCTCTTACCATTCAATCCTCTAGATAAAATCCAAGCCTTTGTTGTGCTTCCCCTTTGCAAATGTGCTACCGTAAATCTATATGTACAACCTTCTTCTATAGGAAATGGACCCTGAATCCCAACTTTGTGCAAACTTACTCTGCAGGAATAGCAATCAAGAAATCAAGCATCTTAGCAATAGCAATCATAGCATCAGTAGAATCAATATCATGTCTACATTGTAGATTACTTTAGCTTCCTTTTATAATATTCATGTTAGCATAGATTACAGTAGCTTCATCATATCATCTAGAAATCACCATATAGGATTAGATTATTGTATTTAGTAGCATCTCATTCTCTAGATTGGCATTTTAATAGTCACAATGTTTACCAAATCTGAGAGCCCTTTGACTTAATAAATCTTTAGAGATAGAGAACAATATGATGCTTTTAGTAGATTTGTGCTTTTAAATTAGTTTAATTGCTTTTAGATATTTGATATAATGTCTTATTAAGAAGTGTTTTCATTTATTTATTCTTTACTTATTCCACACTTACACTCCTGTTGGACTCAAGGAACACTGAGAGGGGGGGTGAATTAGCGTTCAACAATATTTAATTTTCATTCTAGATCTTAAACCATTTACATCATTTCATCAAAAGTAGAGATGCAAGCACATGAAGGAAACAATAAAAACACCATAACACAAATATTTTTACGTAGAAACCCTGCTAGGGGAAAAACCACGGTGGAGGTCAATCCACAATTTATACTCTATTAAAAGCATGGTAAAAAGAATGCACATGCATTTAGGCACACTGCCTAGAGCTCATTGCTCAAAAACAAGAAGTCTCACTGCCTTACAAAATGTTTGGATTACACCAAAGGTTCAACTAAGAGAATAGCATCTAGAAATGCTAGATTATAGTTCTAATTGAGCACATTAATTAGATTCTGGACCTTTTTTCCAATTCTACACTTTTGCTCTGCTTTGCCTTAATTCGCTTCACAAAAACCTCTTTTGCACAAGAAAAATTTGCTCAACTGACCTTCACATACATCTGCTCTGCTCTTCGCTCACACTTACACACTTCTGTACATTCATGCATACACAAAAAAAAAAGAATTACTCGATCTCAAATATATCCGCTACAATGATTTAAGTACTTCGAGTTGGCTTGCAACAAGAAAAAAATGTTTTTTAACTGTTGACACAATTCACATTTGATATATGATGTGCACCCACCAAAGTCGGCCAAGACATAGCTGGGAACCAAAACAAAATTTCTTGAACATAGAAACAATAAACATTTACTCCTTATACATCCGCAATGCACCACATGCACTGGGTTGGCGAATATGAATAGAAAAACCATTTTACCAAATCCCATAGCTCATACACTGATTAATGTGACACCACAAAACTTGACAACAAGATAATATAGATGCCTAAAAGACTTCCCTGAGATCCACAATACAAAATGATAATCCGGTGAAGCATACAAATCAACATACTAGCCGGATACCCTATTCTTCATTCTTACTTCTGGTAATGCACTATTCTCCACTCTGTCTGTTGGTATGAACAAATTATGATTTACGAACCAAGAAAATGACTTAGGTTTCCATCAATGACAACACTAGAAGCCATATGCCAACAATCTTCCCCTTTGGAATTGATGGAAACACTTAGTAAAAAATGACTAAGTGTCAGAACTAATATGATTACACTGCCAAATTCAAAATTTCAAAACTTCAAAACACAATTCCCTCTTAGAGTGATAAGGCATTTTTCACTATAATCTCTCCCCCTTTGACATAAATTACAAACATATTTATCACTCCACTCTCTCAAAAATTATCTCTCTCCCCCATTCAAAAATTGGATTAAAATTTGAGAACATACAACTACTGCTTGAATAAAAAAATTAACTTGTACTTATCTTTCATTTCCAGAAGAAATTTCTTCCATGCTTCCACTGCAATCCCAATGATTATGATCAAGCTATTGTTTTATGATGTTCGGTTGATAATTTGGATGAGAGATTCTGGTATTGTAATTTCCTATTCTAATTTATCTCCTTTCCTCAAAAATTTCTCACTCAACACAACAATGAAATGAGGGTTCCAAATACCCTTTTATAACTTGTGCACCTAATCTTTTTGCCACATTAAATGTGGAAAGGAGAGAAATTAGAAGAGGCAATTAAAATATCAGAATCTCTCATCCAAATTATCGACCGAACATCAAAAAACAAAAACTTGATCATAATCATTGGGATTGCAGTGGAAGCATGGAAGAAATTTCTTCCAGAAATGAAAGATAAGTACAAGTTAATTTTTTGATTCAAGCAACAGTTGTATGTTCTCAAATTTTGATCTAATTTTTGAATGGGGGAGAGAGATAATTTTTGAGAGTGGAGTGATAAATATGTTTTTCATTGATGTCAAAGGGGGAGAGAGTACAGTGAAAAATGCCTTATCACTCTAAGGGGGAATTTTGTTTTGAAGTTTTGAAAATTTGAATTTGGTAGCGTAATCATATTGGTTCTGACACAGTCATTTTTCACTAAGTGTCGACATCAATTCCAAAGGGGGAGATTATTGGAATATGGCTTCTAGTGTTGTCATTGATGGCAACCTAAGTCATTTTCCTGGTCCACAGATCATAATTTGTTCATACCGGCAAGAAAAGTGAAGAACAGTGCATTACTGGAAGTAAGAAAGAAGAATAGGGTATTCAGCTAGTATGTTGATCTATATGCTTCACCGAATTATCATTTTGCATTGTGGATCTTAGGGAAGTATATTAGGAATCTATATTATCCTATTTTCAAGTTTTGTGGTGTCGCATTAATTGATGTATGAGCAATGGGATCCGGTAAAATGGTTTAGGTTTCCATCAATGACAACACTAGAAGCCATATGCCAACAACTCCAAGTACAAGAAGTTCAGTTAGGTCCTCTTGCCCCTGTCCTGATGTTCATAAGTCCTCTGAAACAAATCCTATTGGGAGTTCCAAGAAGAAAGAAATATATAGCACCCTTGAGACACAAAAGACTCCTAAGAGAAGGAAAGAAAGAGTAACCAAAGAAAATAATGAGTGTTGAATATGAATAAGAAGAAGAAGAAGAGGGGCCCCAAATGGTCCAGAAAATGAGATCTAATGTCTCTTAGGAAGAGATTGGTTCAAAAATAAATAAATTTAATCTTATGGATATAGAAATTGAGGAGGAAGTGGAAAAGGAAAATAAATATTTTGTTTTTCGTAGAAGAGAAAAGAGCAAGAAATCTAAGAGGACCCCTTTGGTGCAAAAAAATAGTCCTATGAAGTTGAATGTATTATTCAACATCATTGCAGAGTTTGGCATGCTGAAGGAAATTGTTGAAATGTATCTTGATGTAGATAATGTAGATAAGGAAACCATAGAAGAGGTTTTTGGTGGATTTTAAATCTCAAACAGATCTCACAAATAATCTGAGTTTTCCACTTTCAATTGTCAATTACTTGGAGGGATTGGCCAACAAACAAATGAAAGTTAAAATAACTTTACCTATACACTTTGAGCTCTACAAAACCTAGGAGGGTGATCCTTGACAGTATTTATTAATATCATGTGCCAATTATCATAAATATCATAGATAGCATATGTGTTCTATTCAGATTTGCTTGAGGATTATGAAAAATGAAAAGATATGGTATTATCTTTCAACAATTTAACATTTTAAAAACAATAGAACAAGGTAATACTTCAATTCAACAAATAATTTCAATTGAATATAAATATTGAAGGCTTTTTTATATGAATGACCTTAAAAGATACAATTTAGACACAAATTCAATGGATCGGTGCCTTAACCTAGGGTATGGAGTCAGAACCAATGTAATTGAAGATGTAAAACAACATTTCACCTAAACATTACTAAGCTTCATGAGAATGCATTACATTATAATGCTTAAAACTCTTAACCAATTCTACTTATCAAATCCCTGCAAACATTTACACAAACCTACACTTCCATTAAAACATTTAACTTATTCTTTGAATAAGAGTATTAATAGAAACATACACCCATAAGAAAGATAACAAGAGGAAAATTGGCTGATCTTTGATCAATTTCATTCACTATTTGTGTAAAGTGTACAATAGGATAAAATTGTCTCTAGAATTATTCCATTGTATTCATCAAATGCTAGTACTATTTTTTGGAACAAAATGATCTACTGAGAGGGGGGGTGAATCAGTAGATATTAAAATTCTATCTGAATTAGTAGATATTAAAATTCTAGCCTTCTTAAAACCTTTTGTGCAAAATAATTTCTTTAATCCTTAATGTGTAGATATTAATCATATGATACAAAAATATAACCAAGCACACAACACATTACATAACACATAATATACGTGGAAAACACAAGATGGGAAAAACCACAGTGAGAAATACTGCTAGGATCTACTATCCTCGTCCAACCTCACAAGCAATGAAGTTCAGTTACAATATTTTGGGGAACCAACCCAAGGAAGCATCAACTCCCTGATTTAGGAGCACCAACTCCAAGGAGACACCAATCCCATACTTTGAGCACCAACTTAGTACAATTGAGGCTATAACCTCTTACAAAACTTAAAACTCAATTATGCATATAAATGGTTCTACATAAACCTAAGATGCATCAATACATTATTGCACTTACTGCAACTTACACTCTGCTACTGAAGCTGTACTCTCAGCAACACATCCCCTCTACTCTATACTCTCTCTTACTCTACACTATCTTCTCTATTGCATATTCAGTTGTACATCTCTCTTTTTAGAGCATTATGCACTAACTAACTTCTCACTCTACTCCTCACTTGCAAACTTGACACACAAACAATACCTAATTGTCTTCCTTCTTTACCAACCTACAATCATTACCTCAATATTCTCCCTACCATCCAGATCTTCTCAAATCATCTACTAGGGTTTCCTTTGCTTGCAAACCATCCAACTCATCATAAAGATATATGATAAGGTTTATCAAATATCACTATACCTCTACATCGATCCATACAACATTTAATTCAAATCCAAATAATTTTCCTTCCTTATCTCTATCAAACCCTAAAATATGATTATGCATTCAATGCATTCTCCTAACCATTCAATTTGATCTTTATCTTTTGATCTATGACAATCTATTCCACTTTTTTGTGCATCAAATCATCTTACTTCTATTGTTGAGGTAGGTAGATCAATAAATTTCTATCTTCAAGTTGATATGTAGGAAAAACCCTATTTACATGCAGTTAGCCATTAATGATTGCCTTGTTCAAATCTGGACCATCGATCTCCAACCTTCATGCCATGATCCTACGTTCTTCGTTCATCATTTCCACCTAATTAAAAACAATGATGTGAACTAGAATATTGAGCATTCACTCTTTACCACCTATCTCCTTCTTCATGATCCACTATCTGGTCCCACCAAGACTTTGCAACAAGCACCATCCAATCTCCAAGGATCAATCTTCATTGTTCCCTGCTAGCCCTGCGGGTCTTGATCAGGACCCACTGAATTCTCAGTGGGGTATATGGGGAATTTCCATGTATACATCTCTGACATCACCAAAAAACATTGTCAACCTATTGGGTCCCACCTTTATCAATGGTCATCATGGCTGGGTCAATAAGTTAGAGGTTTCCAAAACTTCACAACCTACACCAAGGCTTAATTTTTTGTTTGTATAACTTTCATCTAGCCCTTTGCCCCCTAAGCCTATTTCAATTGTTATGATTGAGGAACATGATGCTCCTGACTACTCCCCTAATAAACCATCCCCCCTACTTCGGTTGGACCCCAAAGGAAGAATCCTCTTGTTCCTTGTGAAACCCATAATGACCCTAAACCTAAACCCCTGGCTAAGAAGAAAAAAGGGTGAGTGGGTCTAGCTCAATCAAAAGTGGTTGCTAGAATTTGTAAATTGACAAAAACTTCCACTAAAAAGGAGTGCCAACTGGCTAACATGAACAAACCTAGACCTAAAAAGGAGCAAAAAGGGCACCCCATGCCATGTGGTGCAGCTATACATAAACACTGAGGATGGGGACTCTACTGACAAAGATTCCCATGGGGACACTGTTGTTGCTGCTAGTGTGGACTTAGGGGTGTAGGTGAATAGCATCAAGCATTCTAACAAATTGGCCAAGAATAAAAGGGAGGACCCTATTGATGAAATATTCAACAATTCCAAGCATAAGGGGAGAAAGGAGGAGAGAAAACACAATACCATTGAAGAAATCAAGAATTATGTTGAAGGTACAAGTCATTTTTTGGAGCTAAAAAAATATTTTGTGAAGATTTTACTCTGGAATCTTCTAAATGCCTAGCTAGGAATGAGGAAGAGGAAAAGGTGAAAAATAATAAGGAGGAGATCAAAAATCTATGGTCCCATGTGGAAACTATGGAAAGGAAATTCACTAGGCTCACGTGCTTCATGGTTTGGATCATCCATAGGTCCATTGTTAGTCTGTCTGACGTTCTGCATGGCAAGGTTGACAAAAATAATGTTGATGAAGGACCTAGCAACAAATGGGTGGGTGATGAGATTTTGGATCTCATTTTTTAGGAATGGGAGGGCTCAACAAAGTAATGGGTTGGGCGTGTGGGTGGATTTTATGTTTGCTGTTAGTTTGCTATTATTGTAAGTTTTTGGTGTTAATATGTTGTTAATGTTACTAGACTATTTGATGATGGTTTTTATTTTTTGATCCTTTTTGGCCCTCTAAGCTCTTGGTGTAAAGGGTACTATACCTTGTAAATGCATCTTACATTATCAAAAACATCTTTTTGAATTGAAATAACAAATTTTTTGATGAGGAAAAGCAGGTTTTGATGGGACCTAAAACCCATTACAGTCCAGTTTTGAAGGGACTAGAAACCCTATCTAACAGAAACATGCTACACCAAAGATAATACAAATACCATCAACATCCCATTAGCAACAACACAAAGAATAAGACTAGAAGCACATGCTGCGCAAAGGTTTTTCAGGGATCTTGAACCCACAAAACAACTAAAATTGGGAATTTAAACCCAAAGGTTTTTGAAGGGGCCTTAAACCCTTAACTAGGTTTTGTAGGGACCTTGACCCCATAACAGGTTTTAAAGGGACCATGAACCCTTTACAATCAAGTTTTGGTAGGGACCTCAAACCCAAATAAAGAGGAAGCAAAGAAGAGCCCCAACCTTTAACCAAAACCAAATGCCTTGCAACACCAACTCATACTCCACCTCAACAGGAGAGAGCTCCCCTCTATAGGAGAGGAAAAAGTGAAATCAAACACTACCAAAGATACTGTTAGAACTATAAAAATATGATGTTTTTATATATGATTTCATTCATAATTTTCCAAATAAGTGCCTTCTTGAACACTTTATGCCCATATTTTACCATGTTGCATCATATGTTCCATTGGGTCTTGCATTTTGTGCATTCTGGTTCCTATCGGCGTAGGTCTGTGACTGTCTCCTTGACCCATGTTGCCTTTCTATTAACATTTGTTTGCTGCAGGTGGTCGGCAGGACTTTCTCATTGTCACGACGATTGGAGATTTCATCTGTGGTTGGCTATCAGCATATTTTTTGGCCGTCGGGGTGGCGTCTTACTGAATTCAACATGTCTCCCCGACTATGTGTATGGTGGTCCATTGGTGTGAGCCTGGCAGTATCGGCGCAGTGTCATAGTGATTTCATTTTGTCACACCGACCGATAGATAAAGGAATAGCTCAGTGTGAGATAAGGCTATCGTTGTAAGGTCTTGGTGAGTGATCTTCAGTCTCACCGACCTTACACGTGGATTTACTTCGAATAAAATTTCGGTGAGACTAGGGTGTCTTCGGTGAGTGGTCACGACGATATGTATTTGTCTCACTGACGAAGCATTGGGGTTCTTTCAAGTGGCTTTTGGTGTAAGATTTGTTTTCTTTTGGCGAGGATGAATATCACAATGGGTAACACTCGATCTAACTTTTTGTTTTTGATATATGGTTATGGCGAACCTGTTGGGTCTCGCTAACAAATTCTAGTGAGCGGCTTTCAACGACAGTTTGGTGTTGTCTCAACGAAGTGAAGGTGCGAGTCCGGGATGTTTTCGGTGTGATATAGCATACTCTACATGATGTCTCGCCGATACTTGGATGTCACAGTGATGAGAGAGAAACAAAGGATGCTTCGGTATGACATGAGGCGGTCGACATAGGGTCTCCCCGATATCTCTGTGCTATAGCGACAGTGTCAAATGAAAAGTGCATTTCGGCGAGAGACTTCTTATGTCTCAGCGACTCGAAATGAATGAGGATCTTCGGTGAAGCAAGGTCTAATCTATGAGACGTCTCTCCGAGATTGTGTGGTCACAGCGATAATGATTAAAACAAAAGTTCTTTTCGATGAGATTTTTCCTAAGTCTTGGAGACTGGGAAAACAATAGGGTCTTTCGGTGTAATGCAATGCAATCTATGAGATGTCTCCCTGACATCACAAGGTCTGGGTGAAACAGATTGAGCGCAGGATGATAGCGATATTTTTCCTTTGGCATACCTTCAGGACTGTCTTGGCGAATGTTTAATACAAAATTCAAACACTGTGGGCCGACATGTGAGATTTTCTAAAATGCCGTTGGAGGCAGACATGATTTGGGCCCGATTTCTATGGGGGCTGACATGAATTCAAAACGATTTGATTCCTAATGCTAGTGTATAAATATGCACCCCAATTGTAATTGAAACATCATCAGATTTTAGATCACATACAGTAGTTAGGAATAGCTACAGTAGAATAATTTTCTCTTATCAGAGACTATGTGCATGTTTTCAAATGGTGAATTCAATGAAAATCAGCTAGTGTGGCAGGTTATTTCTGGTGTCAATTGTATGTTAAACTTATTGAAAAGTATTACGGAAGTTGTCTCCAAGTTGATTCTTTCTGGTTGTTTAAATTGATGTAACAAGTTTACTTTCGGTTTATCAATGCACATTTGCTGTATTTGTGTGATTAATTGACTGGTTCTCTCAAGTAGAGATTAAATCCTTTTCGTTGATCACAGTAATCAGGAAGATTCATCTAGATTATTAAAGTAGAGCTTAGTGGTCAAAATCTTGCATGTTTATACAAGTTATAAACATATCATATGCCATCAATTTGATTTTCTACCAGAATAAGTTGCCCACTTCTATTTCATTTGACTCTACATACCCAATAAGGCACTGGTCTCTGCAATTTCATCATTTGAATTCATTCAGTTTCTTTATATCTGTTTATTAAGCATTTTTAGGATTTAGATCAGAATATTGCTATCAAGTTTGATTTCATTTGTTCACTGTCATCTGCCATTGTGGACAAAGCATTTCAAAAAGATAATCACAAGTTAAGTCTGCTTCATTCAGAAAGGTGCACCCGCTTAGGTTTATCAACATCTAAAGAGTAGAAGGTTGAGTTCTCTTGACCTTGTCTGTTACCCTAAAATGTATCAAGAGATTGGCAACCTCTTGAGGTATCTTTACCTGCATTTTTGAGAGCTAATAGATACCACTCTTCTACACACACCAGGTCCACCTCAATAGGAGCCCATAGTAGAGCAGAGCACTTTCCACCACGACTACAACAACCAGCTCCACCTCAATAGGAGAGGGATCTGCCTCAATGAGAGAAATATTCTCCTTAATCAAAGACAACACCCATAGAAAATAGTAGAAATACACCACTCTAATAGCATAGGAAAACACTTCATCCTTTGGCTACAAGAGAGTTAGAAGCTGGAAAAAGAACATCTTGCAAAAAAAACCCTTTGAAGAAACGAAGCTTGAGAGCACGAAAGGGGGACCAACCAACAATAGTAAAAACCATCACCTCCTAGGAATCAACCCAGAAAAACTAGCAAATACCAAGCCTCACCCACAAGCTAACAAGCTTTAGCAGCAGGAACACAACCAAACCAAACTGCACCAATACCACCAAAAACACAAGGCTCTCCACTCCAAGAAAGGAAGTAGAGACATCCATCAAATCCAAAAGAAATTGGGTCATGAAATAGATCCTTGTAAACAACCTAGTCAAGATGATAGACACAGGAAAGTCCTCCAAAATAAACACCCATAAGGGGATCCAAACCACCCAAAGACCAAGGGGACAACCTCTGCCCTTCAAACTAACACAACCAATAGAAGAATGATCAACATCCTTACCATGAAAACCATTAAAGACCCACCACTTGAGGCTCACCAAACCAAAGACAACTAAAGGAAGCTAGGGAAGCTTCGAAAGAAGAACTCCAAAGGGAAAAATCCCACCCCCCAAACATAAAAGACACTCCCAATAAGAAACATCAAAACACCACTGTCTGAGTGTCACTTGAAACAAAAGAAAGCTTACCAACCTCAACTAGCCAAGCTCAAAAGAGATTCCAAATTCCACAAAGCCCCACATGCTACAATAGGAGGACAGTGAGGAATAAATCCCAAGCCAACCGCAACCAAGAGCTCCACGAGAGTCAAACAGAAGGGGAGCCAGAAGCCACAAACCCTTTCTAACCCCATAAGCCCACTACAAAGCACATTTGAAGAGTGCAAAAATAGAAAATTCCACATAAGACCAAAATTTAGGACCTACATCCAAAAGCAATCCATAATGCCACCCATAGAATGGCCACTGAACCAGGAAAAAATGGGCAAGAATCCAACAACGTCGTTGGAAACCAGGCCCCCAAAATGGACCAAAAAAATGCACCATGAGATCCATTCCAACTCCCTTCGAAGTGTTCCAAATGGTCAACACCCCAAGCCACACCATGATCCTTAGGAGAGTAGAGCCCCAAACCCACCAAAATGCCAACATCATCATCTTCATCATCTGAATCAGCCCCCTGCATAGCTGAAATAGACAACAAGTTCAAATGCCTAGGCTCGTGCCTATTCTTGCCTCTGCTCTTCATCATCTTCATCCTCATAATATTGAAATAACAAAGTTGTTGAGGTTCTTCAAACACATTTTTTTCAGTTATTTTTTTGTTTTCTTTACATTCAAGGAGTGATGTGAATGCTTGCAAATAGGTAAAGAGGGTATTATATTTTCACCTGGATTTCTAAGTAGAATTTCATGACAAGCTTAAGTAGAAATTTTTGTAATAATGTGATAGAAGTTTGTTGGTCCTCAATATTATGTTATAGTATTATGATATGATGTGTATGATATGTGACTCTATAGTCCAATGTAGGCAATGGTCTTGCACAATTGTCTTTCCCCATCCTCAGAAACAATCTTCAAATACATTCAACTTTTTAATGCTTTAGTTTTATGTTTATTTTGTGTCTATACTTCATACCTGTAATGAAATGATAACAAGGGGTGTACCATTATTTGAGATATCCATACACACTCTTGTTGTATTTTATGAAGTTTATTTGATTTACACAATGTTCTACCATTGGTTGAATATCTACATCTAGTGTCACATGGGATCACCCTCCTAGGTTTTGTAGAGCCTGAAGTGTAGGGGAGAAAAGTATAATATACATCTCTCATTCATTGGCCACTAATCTTGAAATTCTTGAGAATAAGGGTTGGCTATCCTTTAGAGGATTTTCAGGGTTAAGCTGGAAAAAACGCCAACAAAACCAAGGAGGAGACAACCTTAAATTTTTTTATATCAAAGGATTAATCTATAAAATTTCCAAGCCATGTGTTGTACTCCTCCTCCTATGTCCATTGAATTACAAGTAACTTCTACACCTTTGAACTGTGCACAATGTACCTTGCATCTATTATAGCTTTATCCTCTCTTGCAAACACATCCATGTTAATTTCCATCTTAAGAAAATCATCAATGGATCTATTTAATGTTGCATAGTCAACTTTTCCTAAAAGGTAAATGAAAGAAAACAAAGAAGGAAAAATTCTCCTAAACTCCTCTTTCTAGTTAGTGAAGTCCTTGAGCTCTCTCACCTCATTTATAATTTAAGACACTCATTTTCCTCCATATATTTGAACATCTTCACTTTATTCTTGAATTGCATGTCCAACTTACTTTAGAAGGCTGATATTTCTCCCAATAATCCAATTTCTTGGATTAGTTGGGAAATTTAGTTGGTGCCTTAGGATCATTCTCCATATTTTTCATCATTTTCTTTACGACACTTTCTCTTGTGCTCCACTTTTTCCACACATTTTGAAAACTTTCTTAAACTTCAAAATATTTCTTATAAGCTTCATGAATATTTTTGTATACACTCCACACACTTCTAATCTTATGAGCTATGTAGGAAATTATATGCCCCAATATATCATCAATAATGTCAATAACCACCTTTTTGGTTTCCTCCTTATATTTCTACTCACTCTCTCTCACCATATACAATTATTCTTTTAATCTATTAATCATGAGAGATAATGTCTCCATATATTATGTGGAGAGCTCTTGTGTGGAGGTAGAGGGTGGAAGGGATTTCACCATAGGTGTTGCAAGTTTCTCTTGAGGAGAAATAAATTTGAACTTAATAAATCCCCCTTGTAGCATATTGAATTTTTTAATTAGTTGATCATACCTCTCTTAAGACATATTTGTAGTGTCAACACTTAACATAGAAGAATGTATAGTTAACTTGGATTTTTGTGTGGGAGTAATTTTAGATGCTCTCTTTATAACATCACCAGTTATATCTCCAACTGACTTGATCACCCTTGGTTTTCCTGCATTCGGCCCCATGAAATAAATTTCCATTGTGTTCAACCTTGGGCTAAAACTAGAGCCAAAGACTTTATTATCATATTGCTCTTCAAATATGAATGCCTCAACATCATTCCTAATTGTGTCGAGAAAAATTATAAAATAAAAGTCCCAATTAGGAAATAGAATAATTTCACTTTTCTTTACCAATAACCTACCATCAGCAAGAGAAATTTTTGAAATCTCCTTTTCTATTTTCTCTTCTTCTTTCTTTTCAATTTCCTCATGCAATGAAGGATCAAATTCATCTTTTTCTTTCTCAATCCTTTCTTTGAATTTGTTACCTTTCACTTGAATTATATTTTTTTAAAATTCCTTTGTTTGAACAAAGGATTCATCATCCATAAATTCTTTACAGGATTTTAGCCTAATATCATCATCAAAAGGATTATTCTCATCATTTACTATAGTCACAATTCTAGTGGTAGGAACAAAATAATCCATTACATCATTTACTTGGGGGGAGGGAAATTTTTGATGCACTTCATCTTCATTATGAACATACTCAGTAGAGTATTCATCCATTGTATCATCTCCCCTAGTCTCAATAGAATACTCAACAATAGGATGAGAAACTAGAACTTCTTCAATCTCCATAGGATGAACAAAAGGACCCTAAGCAACAAATTGAGATGACCTACTTTGATCCTTGTCCATATGCTCTTCCTTTAGTATTCTTGTTGCTTCCTCAACTTTCCTCATGAATGTGCCCTATTTATATTCTTCCAACATCTTCATAGCCCTCTAAAATAAATATGAAATTTGAGCATATGGGATCACATATAGAGGAATCACCATAATTCTTACCTCCTCAATATTATTAATGTGCAACCATGCTTGTTTTATCTCATTGAATTCTATTTCAAAATCCAAGTTCTTGATCACATCCTCAGTAAACATGAACTGATGATGAAAGTTGACCTACTTATATTCTTTCTTTCCCTATCAATAATTTCTTCCTAGTCACAATTCCTCACTTTTTCAACCTTCATTTTGTAAGCTCTCAACATTTAAAAAAAAAATCCAATCTCTCCTTGGAAGTGACCCTAAAATGAGAAAATGAAAATTTCCCAAGGATAAATGTTCCCTTTTTCAAACCCCTAAATTCTCCTTATCCATTGAATCAATTTGCCACATGATCTCCATAAAAGGAAGTCAGTCTGAAACATAAATAGCCAAGAAATGAAGCTATACCAAAGCACCATAAACCACGAAGGTTGTACATGAAGTATGGAGATACCAATCTCCCAAATTGTGGGCATGCTTGGTATTGGTCTTGAACTCTTATACATTAGCTTGCAACCCAGATCATCCAAAATAATATAACTAATCCATTGTAGAAAGATGTATAATAGGAACCAGGACAATTTTGATCCCAAATATGGGTTCACAGCTTTATAGACATATCATTTCCCCATTCATCATTTTTCTCCAAGTCCATGAATTTGGACCATGCCTTTTCTCCAATCCAAAAAGCATACACATCAACAAATAATAACGTGTAAACACCAATGGAGCATTGGGCTCTTTAAAATCCTTCAACTGCTTGTGGATTTGTTTAGATAAATAAGAAGCCTAATAAAAGCCCATGTTAGAATACTTATCCTAAATATACATTACCACCATCATCAAAGAAAGAAAAATACTTAGATCACAAGTCTTCCCCAACACTTGGAAAAGGCTATTGTGTTTTTGAAGTAATTTTCAAATACATCACATCTAAAAGGCTCAAATTCCTTTGGAATAAACCTCACCCATTTCTTGTCCATATCCTTTCTTCTATGCCTAGGCAATACATAATTTTTGTATCCATATTTGTATCTTTCATACTCTTGGCATAGTGCATTGAAATGAATAGATATAGTGACATAAGGGTTCAATTTGAAAGTCTTTACAATTTGACTTCTGCTAATATCCAACATTGGTGTTCCCTTTGCACTCCTTATAATTCTGGCCTTAGGGTCATAGCACTTTGTAATTTCCTTAATCAAATCCACCTCAACACAAATATTTTGTACAATGAGCCTACCCAAATAACATGTCAATAGATCGCTTGCTACACAGGGGTATTCTAACCTCTTGTATGCATACTAAAATAATTCCCATCTAATTTGTGGGACTATCATATGTCCAATCTACCTTGCCCATTCTTGAAAATGATTAGACAAAATGTCCTCACCTATAGCCCTCTTTCCAACAATTTTTTCCCTTAGGAATAATTCGATGAGGTCATCCTCCATAAATCTGGAAAAATATCTTTTAACCCCCTTAGTCTTAGGATTAACCTCATAAATTTTAGGTTTTACCTCTTCAATTGTAGGTTTCGTATGCTAGGTTTTAGGCTTGGCCTTCAATGAATCACCAAATTTAATCATTTTGCAGATTTAGGTGAAATTAGGGTTTTACAATTCAATTCAAATACTAGGGTCTCATAATTATCAATAACCTACCAAGACTTATGCAACCTTGCAACACAAATTATGAAAAACCCCTATAAATATTTTCTCAGAATAAGCTAGAGCCTAATGATTTTCCTTCAAAAATTCCATACTAAAAATCCCAACGACCCCAATTCAATTTGTCTATAGCTACAATCCCTTTTCCAACACTTAATAAAAATTTTGCATAGAAAGGTGAAGATTCTAACTTACAAAAGAAGCCCTAGTTGTTCTTTGCTTGAAACCATTTACTAGGAGCTTTATTTTCCTGAATGCTTGAATGCTTTTGCAAAGACACTGAAAAAAATAAATTCAGGGCTTTATAGCCTTTGGATTGAATAGATACACAATTAATTATAGAGAGATGTCTCATGTGAGTGAAGAAATTAATTTGTCAATTAGTTGTTCACTTTTGAATTTTTACTATCGATCAAATTGTACTAAGAACAAGATTGATAGTCATCACACACCCACAACACATGAATGTTTTCTTTAAAAACTCAAATCATAAAATGCAATGTGAAGGATTTGTGTGATGAGTTGAGAAACTACCATGTACCCCTTCTTTCTTTGAACCCTTTTGATAACTTCATTTCATGGCCATCAGACATCGCATTTTATTTCAGGTTTGGTGACTTAAAAATGTGATGTGAAGAATTGTTGTAATGGGCTAGCACTATGAAATCTAACACAGAATATTCATTTTGGCATATACCTTACCTTTTGATATTCATCACACATCGCATTTCTTCATATTTCCCTTTACTCATATTTGAGATGCATTGAAGCTATGTGATGAAGTAAGATGATGCCACATGTTGCAATCTAAAGTACTCAACACATATCACACTCTCCTTACCCTTCATGGAAGACAAATTGTGATGAGAAGAAACCCTGTGATACAATGAGAGGTGAACACTTGTATGGAATATTGTTTAAGTGTATTCTTCATTCTTTCCCTCCTACATTGTTCTCATTGCACATCACATTTTGTATATAGGCTACTCAATTCACAAATGCAATACAAAGAAGCATTGTAGTGGCATAGGATTAGGACACCTATCCCAGGGGTATGATCAATGGTGTCATCGCACATCACACCAAAGGGAATAGCAGGGAATGAAAAAATGTGATACAAAGAAGGTCTTCGATGGAAAATGATGCAACCATGTGGTGTAAGCGAGGCAGTAGATCAAGAAACTTAAGTTAATCATTTTGCACATCTGCATAAGTTGTTTTAAAAGTGTGGACATTGCCTAGGTAACATAGGCAAGTGACAATTCAATAAAATCTTATATTTAAAGCTAAAACTTAGGACAATGACCAAATATTTCATGGGGATCAAAATTTTTGAAGGGGACATAGCCAAACATAATTCAAAAGCTTGAATTGTGAAAAATTAAAAGGGCTTTGAAAATTGAAGGATTAATTTGTTTCACAAGGTAAAAGGGGCCGGGTCAACATGGAAATAGACCAAAAGATAAAGGTGACCAAGGAGTTGGGTTTTTGTAGGTTTTTCAAGTAAAGATAAACCCTAAACATTGATTCAATAAACCCTAACCCACACAACTCACCCAAAAGCTTAGAAGATGGGAACCTAGACTAAGAGCCACAAAAAATTTCATTGGTCCTATTAGTGGATCCTTTTGGAGATGTTTGTTTAGCAAGAAAAAAGTGAGAAATCGTGAATCTTCTGGTGAAGTAAACTAGACCAAAACATAGAGAAAACAAAACCTAGGGATGCCTAGACAAGGCATGAAACCCAAACAAAGACACAACCAAAGAAAAACCAAACCTTATACATATAAACATATACACAAAAATAGAATGTACATGGAATGAAACATACCTCATGTGAGGTATGGCTTTAGGAATTGTCCATGTATTGGAAATTCTAGAAGTTCTCCAATTAGATTTTATAGGAAGTACGAGTCCTCACTATGTGAGGTGCTAATAAGATAAGGGATGAACCACAAAGAATCAAATTTACCTTGTTTTCCTTTCTCTTGAGCTCTGGAATTCTACATCAACACCATGCTACCAATTTCAAACTTCCTAGTAGAAGACTTCTTATCATATAAGTTTTTGACCTACAATTGCATCTTAATATTCCTTTGCCATGCATCCCTTCTTGTCTCATCCAATCTAGTCATCATATATATCATAATCATATTCTTGAATGAACTTATACATTTGCATGAGGTTGTTTGTTGGCATCCTAGCTTCTATACCATAAGCTAGGCTGAATGGAGACTACCCTATTGCTTTCTTAATGGATATCCTATCAGCCCAAAGGGCTTGCTTCAGTTTTGAGTCCAAAGCATTTTTGTTTTTCTCTATCACCCTTTTAATGATCTTTAATAAACTTTAATTGTTGAACTCAACTTTTCCATTACCTTGTGGGTGATAAGGAGAAGAGTAAGAGATTACTATCACATATTTATTGCATAAATTGGTAAATTCTTCTAATCTAAAACACATTGCATTATTTGATATTCTTTTTTCAAGCACACAAAATATAATTAGAATGTTATTCATTAAGAAATCCACCACTACTTTGCTATTAGCTTTCCTTGTAGGGATAACCTCAACCCATTTTTAAAAATAATTAGTGGCTACCAAAATCTAGGAATTCCCACCATTGGATTTTTTTTTAAATTTCCCCTATAAAATCTTTCCCCCATTGCTGAAATGGTGCTTGCACTTTTATTGATCTAAGAGGTAAGTTCCCTAAAAATTTAAACATACTTGCAAAAATTTTGCATGCATCACATGCCCTTACCAATCTTTGTGCATCCTTAAATAATGTTGGCCACCAAAACCTTTCCCTTTAAACCTTATGAACATTAGTCTTGGACATGTAGTGGCTACCACAAACACCACTATACATTTCAATTAGAACCTCTAAGGCTTGTTTCCCATCAACACATTTTAACAATACACCATCCATATTTCTCCACCATAACTCATTCTCAATGATGACATACTTTATAGCTTGCAACTTCAGTTTTCTCTTTTGGTTATCAATAATCCCCTTAGGGCATGACATATTCTACAAGTAATACACAATATATTTTTGCACCACCTTGAAGTTTGAATGTAACAAACATGAGATACATCCACAAAATCAACATTATTTGTAACCTGGTTGGCTTCTAAATTTGTTTATGCCATCAATTTGGCCAATCCTTGTCCTCTGACCAACTTGGTGATTTGAACATCAATGTTGAACTCTTGTATTTTGTTAATCCATCTACACCTCCTTCCAGTGATTTCCTGCTATGTAAAAATATCCTTAACTGCAAAACTTGGACTATATGCAACAATTGTTGTACTAACTAGATATGATCTAAAGTTCTTTACTACTTTTACCATAGCATACCCTAGTTTTTCAGTCATATTATACTTTAATTCAGTAGCTTATAGGGATTTACTGAAAAAGGTGATTGGTTGCTCATAACCATATTCATTCTTTTGGAACAATACTACAATAATTGTGTGAAAAGAGGCAAAGGAGAAAAGATGGAATTTGTTTGTGTAACTAAGGGAAATTCTTAGGTTAGCAGATTAGTGGTAAATAAACTAAAACCCAAAGTAATAATGAAGCACAAAGGAGGAAATAACATGAAAACAAGAAACATATTAGCTTAAGTCTTCAACATCCATGATTGGCCTCCATTACACCTTCTCTATTTGTTGTAATATGTAGTTTTCCCTCAAATTTTGAGTGAGCAATATGTGACAATGCCAAGATCAAAGCAAAATGTTGAAGGATTTGGTATGAAATGCAATATTGTGCAACTATGCAACTAGTAAGCAAGTATGAACTATGACTAAAATATGCCAAAATTCCAAAATGCTAAGATGCCAAGAGTGCCTAAGACAATATTGCATGAAATGTAGATAGCATGAGGTGACAAAATCAAAGCAAAATTGCCATTTTATAGAAAATGCAATTTTGGATGAATGGCCAAGATTGAAGATTGATAAGTTCCCTAGAATCAATGGACACGATTCAATATGACAACCCACAATTAGGGTTAGGGAAACATTAGGTCAAATTTAAAATGAGTGGACAAGATTCAATTTGAAAAAATCAAATCAAGGGTTAACAATGCATGTGACAACGAGATAAGAATGGCCTAGAAAAAGAGAGAGCTGGAAAATCAAATAATATTAGAAATTACTTGATTTATGGAGGAAAAAGACTATATTTGAATTAAAAATTAACTTAATTCAAAAGGTGGGGTCACATGACAATAAATAATTAATTTGAATTATTTACTAAAAGAGAGAAATTAGAAAGTGGGACCATTTTAAATAAATAATTTTATTTAAAATGAGGGAGATGTCAAGGTGGCAATAATTAAATAAATTAAAGAATTTATTTAATTATAAGAAGACTTTTAAGATTTAATGACATATTTAAATAAATAAATAAATTTATCTATTTAAATAATAAGGAGGAATTAGTGGATAGAGATAATTAAATAAATTAAGAAATTTATTTAATTATAGAGAGACATTAGACAATTAGTGACGTATTTAAATAAATAAATAAAATTTATTTATTTAAATAATCAAGAGGAATAAAGACATGAATTAACTAAATAATTATGAATTATTTAATTAATAGTCGAAATTGGACCAAGGACATACTTAAAATATCTTAATTATGCTAGGAAGAAAATAGCGACAATAGAGCTTGTAGGCCTAGGTCATTTTTATGTGTCTACAGTTTGAAAATTTTGGAGACTTCAAAACTCGTGCCTCCTTAATACCTTGTTTTATACTCTTGAAATATTTTCTTGGATCTTCCCCCCCAAGTTGTGGTTTCTCCTTTTTTAACATTTTTGAGATAGGCCTTGTGATTTCTACAAAGTTGGTTACAAACCTTCTTAAGAAATTAACCCATCTAAAAAATGATTGGATGCCCTTCACATTTTTAGGCTGTGGTATTTTTTGAATAGCAACAACTCTTTTAGGGTCTATCCTTACCCATTCCTTGGAAACTATGTGCCCCAATAATTTACCTTTTGTAACTTTAAAGGCACATTTCTTGGGACTAAGTGAAATCTCATACTCCAAAGCTCTGATATTTTTTTCTAAAAGTGCATATAATGATCTTCTTCCTTCTTGGAGTATGCAGTGATATCATCTTGGTATACTACCATAAATATTTCAATGAAATCTACAAAGGCTAAATCCCTAGCCCTTTGAAAGGTACCAGTGATATTAATCAGGACAAAAGGTATCCTAACATAAACATAAGTACCCCAAGGAGTAGTAAAAGTTGTCTTGTATTGCTTTGAATCCTTGACCTTCACTCGGTTGTAACCAAAAAACCCATCCATCATTAAAAGTTCACAACTAGTGACCTTTTGTAACATTGCCTCCATGTTAGGAAATGGGTAGTTGCCTTTCAATGATGATATGTTGAGATTTCTAAAATCAACACACAACCTTATATCATTGTTCTTCTTTCTGACTGGCACAAGGTTTGACACTTCTGATAGGTTTAAGCAGTCAATGGGCCAACCAAAGGTGGTCAAAAGAGCCTCCAGTAATAATTTTTTTGAAAAATCCCACTTTGACTCTATAAATAGATTGAAAATAGGGTAAAAGTCAATTCATTTTGACATTCACTATAGTAAATTTGGAGAGCCCAAAACAAGGAGAGTAGATGAAAGGATGGTGATCCCAATCATAGAGCACCACAACTATATTATCAGAACATTTCGACAGCCAAAGGGCATGGACCCACTGTGAGTACCTCAAACCCACTTTGTCATTTTGTCATTTTGCATGCATTTCTAGGGTTTTAGCGTAGTTAAGCGAATGTGCCACAAAACATATGAATTTGTGTAAGCCGCATTTGAGGTCACGTAAGTTGCATTTAAGATCGCATTCGACACATTTGATGTGTCGCAACACAAATTCCAAGGGTCCACAGGGTAGGTCCATTAAGTGTAACACATTTATGGAAATTCAAGCCGCTTTTGCCAAATCATGCTGCAACTAATAGGCATAATGTTGTATTCGAAATATTGTGATGCATTTGCACACTTGGGAGACACATTATTTTGAGGATAGTGCATTTGACGATGGAGCGAAAAAAATGACTGAGGATGACACATGTGTGGTGCCAAATGATACAAGTGCCATTGTGTGATGCAACTAATGTATAAAATGACAAAAATACTAGAACGCAATGCAAATGAAGTGAATGCGATGCATTTGACTTTGACTAGGGTTGAATTAGCTTTAGACTTACCTTTTTTTGGTCATGTTTAGCTAGATAGATGGTAATAATGATTTGCAATAATGTGGGAGCTCACATTTCTACATGTGCAAAAATGACTAGTGTCGATTTATACACGAGAGTTCAGACCATCAACATACACATTTCAAGATCAACTGATAGACCTATTGGCCTCCTACAATGATTTAATAACTAAGCCCTTACAACCATGATTTAGAGATTGAACATCTAACCTGAATAGCTATTTCGATCATCATGAAGGTGTATTTAACTTGTGAACCCAGGGATGTGAACTTGAAATGGGTTAGCACAATATGTGCACTAGGAACTCAAAGTAGCCATTTCATTATATAGCTAAGGAAATCACAATACTGAAAGTAAATTGCTTAGAAGGGAATACCATAAATTCCAATCATCAAACTAAAATGCATAACAAGAATGAAAATATGAGCAACAAAGAAGGCACTACTTTGTCTTCTTTGGCTGTAGGAACAGTCACATAATGGAATTCTAGTAGCTGCACGAATAGTTGGTGCCAAATTTCTAACTAGTTTCTAAACAGTAAGTAACACTAAACTAGTGCTAAACTAAGAAGACAAATTATTCACCAAGTGGGCCCCATTGGATAAGTATCCTCTAAAATAATGAGAACTCAGATGCTCGAACTCAAAACTTTATTTTATTCATTGCAAATCATGAGTACAAAGGAGTAATGTATATGTATTATTGAAAACTTAAGAGTGCAAGTACAATATAAAATCATGCAACCTCCTGAGGAAGGAGCATCAAATATTTATGTATACTATCATCTAAACAAGGCAATCAACTCCACGACTGGGAGGATGCCATTTAGGGAAAACAAAGAAAGTGGAGTGGCAACGGTTACGCATGCATGGAATCTGGTCAGACATGCAGGTCCAAATACAAAATTAGCATAGCAGTAATGCCCACGTCTGCTCAATTATTAAAGTCCACTACAAGGCGGTTACATTCGGTTAGATTAGGAATCTTCTTCCATCGACCTCCTTTGACCTTAAGTGATTCCTTTGTTGGATGTTACTGTGCATACCCAACTAGCAGTGCCTTCCTCAACTTAACATCCTCGAATTAAATTTGCATGGAAATGCCAGTACACACAATAACTACACATTTATAACCACCTTAAGGAAAATTCATTAACCACGTGCAAAGTCAATATAGATAATCCAAATAATATGCCAATGTCATTAAAACTTGTAGAGATAGGATTAAGCCCAATGTCTATGGTTTGAGAGAAACATTATGAAAATATCAACATTTAACATCAAATTCCATGACAACTTCCAACAAATATACTATAGATTCTACCCAGAATTGGACCAAAAACTAGGCTCCTCCCTCACCCCAACCTAACATTTTGTTGGTCGTCTAGCAGGGAAAGGGTTGTTCTTCTGCTTGGTCAAAGCTCTAAAATTTTCAATTGATAGTTGTCCAACATCAGTGGCTATTGTGAGTGAATAAGGATCCCAATAGAATCCTCCTAATCTATCAAATATGTTCCATCTTTGTTTTTCTCTAGCAATGTCATACTAGTAGAATCTAAATTTTGGCATGGGCCACATGAGAATGGGTGGCTAGAAAGTTAGGGGAAACCACAATCACCCATGTGTTCTCCCAATTTGAATAACCTATCAATCCTTTTTAGTGTTGCATCATAATTGTGGATGGAATTAGGCTCAACCTACTTCAGCTCATCAGGTAGGCTATTCCATCTTTGTGATAGACATCTTCTCATGGTTTCCTCCTTTGTTGCTGCCTTTACCTCATACTCACTGTAAACTACCTCAATCCAAAGAATAATCATGTTTCCATAACTAGGTCTAAGGATCCTTCTATGCCATTCTCTGTAAACATCCCTTGGATTGCTTGATTCAACCCTAATGGGAAGAGGGATGTTAGATTCCAATTACTTATAAACCCCATATTGTTGTCCAGAACTAATCTCATTTTGTACCCAAGACATAAATGTCCTCAATTGGAAATCCCCAACATACAACAATGGATTCCAATCGTGGTCTTGATTTACAACATAATTATGCAAAAAAAACTCAAATAGAAAATTATTAATTTCATGTGAAGCAATCCTATAAGCACTGAAAAATTCATTAGGAGTGTCAATAGAAGGATTCAAACTTGAGGAAATCCTTGACAACTTAAAAGAGATATATTTCTCTTTCAGGTGCAGAGTATAGACTCTTGGAGGGGTCCTACATTCCAAAATCTATGGTACCAAGGTTTCCATATCATCCACTCTCTCCTTCAGGGTGGAAATTTCTACATCCTTATCTTCAATCTCCTCATCCTTCTTTTGAATTTCCTTCTTCAATTTTTGTTTTTCCTTTTTCCATTCTTCCTCCCTCCTTTGTATTTATTTCCATAAATTCAAAATTGTCATATATACTGTAAAACTAGGAGGATTATGAATTCCTACCAATATTTTTGTCAATGGTGGATCCTCATATAGCACTATTTGCATGGACTTAGGTTGTCCAGTTATCTCTAGTTGTAGGGGTACTATTTCTTCCTCCACTTTTTGTTGTGGCTATAGGAACTCCTGCTCTGGTTTTGGTTGTTGCTATAGGACTTCTTGTTGTAGGACTTCTTGCTCATGCTACAAGAAATCCCGACTTTCCTCAAACTCTTCTACAATGTTAGAAAAATTGACCAGTTTTATATTTGTTACTCTACCAAATATGTCTTCTTCTTTGACATTCTCCTGCACCATTGGAGCTTTAGGGTCCTCATGTGATGTCTCACTAGGCTTAGGGATTTCCTGTGGAGGCATGTACCAATTGCTGGCCCAACTGGTTTTGATTTCTTGGGAGGTCTCTCACTTTTTTATTTAGTTGGAGGATGAACAGTGTTAGCCTTCCTCTTCTTAAAACTTGGAACCTTTCTTTCTACAGGTTGTGTTTTAGCCTTCCCTTTTCTCATTTTTACTTCTCTCTGCTATGCCCTAGTTTTCATTAGGGTTTCAAGTGGAACATCATCATTAGAATCTGATGAAGATTTTTTTTTTCTGAGTGCTTTGTTGTAGAAGAACTATTTTTCATGGTTTCATCTGTTGTAGGAGGGTTGACACTGTTGTGCAGTTTTTTGCGCGCACGCCCTGCAGAAAGCAGGGACCCTCTTTTTCTTTCATTCCTGGTGTTTTGGCCCTTTGATCTTAAGGATTTACCTTGCTTTGGGATGAGCTTGAATTTCTATTTTACCTACATCGGTGATTCCTCTGTGATATTGATTGAAAATCTAGAGTTTTAGACTCATTACAGGTTTTTCACTGCTCTTGGGAAAATCCACTCTTGGCAGAATTCCCTGGATACTCTGAAAACCTGGTGTTGGCTGCTTTGTACTATGATCTAGAAATGCTAAGGTCTCATGGAATTTCATGTTGGTCGGATTCCCAGGATTTGGTCAAGTTGTCTTGTTGTCTGCATTAATGCTCGCTTGTACAATTTCCGCGACAGGTATTAAATCAATTTTGGGGAGTTTTATGCCATTAAGTTTTATCATCATTTTCTTTCTATTGATCTAGAGTACTTGATCTTGGGTGCTTGGCTGGATTTGGCGTGTTCAATTTGTGAATTCTTGGATCTGGTGGTGATTTCCTGGGCATCATTATAATTTCTTTTGTTTGCTCGGGCGCTAGAGATTGTTTTGTCATTGTTGTAATCAAGTTTCACTTCGTCAATGGTACGTACTCATTTCCTTTCTTTTGATTGTCAAATGTGAATGATTCTTTAAAATTTTGGGTGTGCTTGGAGGTCGAATTCCTCCATGTTTGGGTGTTGAACACTTGGAAGTTAGGGTTGTTCGATTCTATTTGATTAACGATCCCAAGTGAGTTTATGAGCTTGTCTTTTAGTTTCATTATAGGGTAGCTTGCTTGTGTAGGCCATAAAGAACCTTTTGAAAACTTAGAAAAATGAGTAAGCTGAGACCAAGTTTGTCCTATGCATTCATGGTTGAATTTTAGGGTTTCGGACCTAGGGTATCACCAATTCCTCTCGATTTACTTTAGGATGAGTTTTCAATTCAAAGATGATCTGTAGGAGGTTTAAATCGAGATAGTTGCAAGCCTAGGATCCTCAAATTTGTGATTATTCGATCAATTTGAGTGAAGTCATGAGAAAACGTTGGCATTCGGTATTTCAAAGTTTTCATGGAACTCCTTAGCTATCGGAATTCCCCGATTTTTGGTTTTCTCTTCGTGTTCCCAAAATGCGTAGTAATTTGAAGTTATGCCTGCTTCGTGGATTTCCATTCCCTTTGGATTTTACCAAAATTTCCTTTATTCCTTAATTTTCCTAAAATTCGTAGACTATTGTTGTTTTTGCGCATTTCTATCCTAGGCGGAATTCTCTGAAACTTTGCTAAAAATGAAGAATTGAGAGGTAGCATGATTTATTAGTTGGTGATTATGCATTGTATGATCAATTTGAATTATTTAAAGGTGTATCATGTTGTTTCTTAGTTAATGACAGTTGATTAAATGATTATTGGATGCTTTTATGTTTATTTCGCTAAAATCTGCCTGGCTGGGAATTTTCTGAAATTCCTCTCTAGCCTGCATTCCATGGGAGGACTAAAAACCTGAACTTTGAGATGATTAATTTTTATGAGGTTTTATAGAATTTTGCTTATCTTGGGACTTATATTGAGGATGAATAAGTCATTTTTGATTAATTAACTTTGGTTCCATGTGATCTTTATTATGGTTTCTTTGTCGAATGCAGGCTGAGTCGAGTAAGGTAGTGACAAGTGGAACCAAGGGTAGAGTGATGGATCCAAGTGAAGAAGGGTCTTTTATTTTCGAGGAAAAAAGAATCAAGATAGATATAAGGAGCAGAATCCCTGAGAGCAAGATGACTTCCATCTGGTTAGAGGTAACTGATACAAATGTTGGACTGTGGGATTATGAAGAGTTCAAAACAAGGATGACAGCACAAAATTTCCCTTTGTTAGCCAGAAGGACATTGGAATCAGGGTTGGCACATGTAGCTACATTTCCTCCTACAGTGCAGTGTTATGAATTGGTGCTTGAATGTGCTAGACACTATGATAGGGGTACACAAAGGATAGTCGGTCCTCAAGGAAGAATTGTGGAAAATCTAAATCCTGTGTCTATAGCCCAAACCTTTGACATGCCAAATAGGTCTCATTTGGTGGCTTTTGATATAGATATGGAAAATAATTTCTATCAGGAGGATACCATCAAGTCCCAACAGGTAATCAATTCCTGATTGGAGAAGCCTAAATCCTACTTTTCCAAGCTACCCAAGCAGCTATTTAGAGCTAAATTCAAGAAGGAATACTATGATGCTATCACCCTTCTCGGTAGGGTGGTAGGGTTGAAGAGTGCAGGAGTATTTGAGAATTGGATGTTCCATGTCATTGTGAGAATGGATCAGAATGTTAATTATCATTGGGCAGACATTATAAGTGCCATGATTCATGAACAAATGTGTAATGTCCTACAGACGAAGACCTTCACAATGACCTCCTACTTGGTTTATGCACTTTCAAGATTTCATCCATACAAAGGACTAAGTACAAGGGGTATTTTTGGACAAGATGTAATTTATGAGGTTTATCCATAGCTACACCTGGGTAACTCGAGCTATAGGAGGGTGAATGATGCATTCACCATGTACATCACTAGGTTGCTCCAAGGTGTAGAGCATTTAAGGATATTTGACAATGCCAAGGAGCTAACCAAAAGGTATGGGGCTTGCTTCATATAGTTTCCCACCTCTTCATATATTAGGATAGATGGTTGTCAAAGGGCTCCATACAAACTTCCTAGGTATCCCATAGATCACATTATACTTCTGGAGGTCACAAAACCAATATGTTATTTTGATGCCATTGTGAAAAAGGATAAGCATAAGACTGGATTCAGTGGAGATTTTCCTCTGAGGATAGGAACTAGTGAGGCATTTCCTCCAATTAATTCAGCCTATGCTTCTAAAGGAGAAATGAGTACTCTTGGTTTATCTTTTCATTCCAAGAGATCTAGGTTTGATAGAACTGGCGAAGCACAGAAGAAGGCCAACAAAGAGTATAGTCACAAGGATGATATAGAGGACTATTGGGCCAATTGCAGTGATGAATTTGAGATTATAAAGAAGAATTTTTCTAGGCTACTTGTTAACTTGGTTCGGCTATATAATGTGAAGGCCATTCCAGAACAGGTTGAAGATGATGAAGATTTGATTCAGGGCCATGATTATAAAGCAGTGAAGGATAAACTAGTGGGAGAAATAGACTGGTTGGAGGAAGAGAAAACAAAGTTAGAGCAACTTATGACTCCAGTGATTAAATATACAAAGCTATGGCTTAAGCATAAGATGTGGGAATTGGAAAGTGAACGAGTGCAATGCACCTATGATCTAATGGGAGACTTGGAGTCTCATTCCACTTATGAGGAGTCAACTTAACAGGATCCTAAGGGTAAGGGCAAGGTGAGCTCTCCTTTTAAGATTTAGATTAAAGATGTTCAGGAAAATAAAATACAAGTGGCTAAAAAACAAAGAAACCTTATTGCAAAGAAAAGGAAGCACATTTCATGGACCAAGAAGCCACCAAAACATAAAGTTGAAAAGGAAGATAAAGAAGTTAGTGCTTCTATGCCTAAGAGGAGAAGGATAGTAAGATTTTCACAGAAGGAAAAGGAAAGCTCCAAGGTAGGGAAAGAAGTTAGTACACCAGTAATAAGTGTAGAGAGCTCGGGAGAAAGAACACAGGTATATACAAGGAGATCAAGAACTCCTTCTCCTAAGAACAACGTGCCAAGGAAGGATGTGCCTCCAGTTACTCCTGCTATAGAACAACATGATAATATTCCTCCTTCCCATGAAGCACCAAGTGAACGAGGTGAATTCAAAGAAGCAAAAACTCATCAAGACCTAGAAGGAGAATAATTTAAAGAAGGTGAGCTTTATAGTGCTGAAGTAGAAATAGAGAAGGTGATATAGTCTCCCCTGGTAACTTATGAGGATTCACCTGTTAGAAGTGAAGAAGATAGACCTCCTCAGAGGGAGTAAATTCTAGTTACGAATCCATCACCGGTGCATGAAGAGGAAGAGCAAGGTAAAGGAAAAGAAGACAAAGCCAAGGAGATTTCTAAGAAACAGGATTTGAGCAAAGATACACCCAGGGATCAAGAGGATGAAGTGGACAGAGAAAAGTACAATCAAAATCTACTATTCTGGGTTGGTTGGATAAAGAATTAAAGAATAAAGATATGGTTGTAGATGACACCCCTCCCAATTGGGATGAGCTATTGGAAAATATAGGAAGGGGTAAAGGAAAGAAGAAAGCCAGGGTCATCTCCAAGATTGAGAGAGATGAAGCAATTAACAGGGTGGTTCACATTGCTACTCCTGCCCTTGATAAGAATAGGGATGATGTGACTGGGAGTGATTACAATGTGCAGACCATCAAATTAGGGCCTACTTCCATGGAACAAGAGATTGAAGAATATGAGGGCTCTAGTGTTGTGATTTTGGGTAGATTGAGGAAAGAAGTATAGACCAAACAAGAATTGAAGAAGGAGAATGATAAACTCAAGAGATATTTGCAAGACTTGATGAAGCCTTTGCAATCCTCAGTTCCTTATCATCTGCTACAAGTTTCCTACCACAAGAAACAATATCAGAGTTGGAAAGAATGAAAATCACCACACATGCTACAATTGGTTGGTTTCAGGGGGTACAAACCAAGGGAGATGATGCTATCAAGTACATCCTCTCAACTGGAGGAGATGCAATGAGATCATTAGATTGGCTAAGAAATGTGTTAGAACAGGATAATGAGGATGTAGATATCCTATTGCAAAAGACTAAGACCATCATGAAATATACTGAGGAAAAATTGGTAAGTGATGTAATTCTTCCTTCCTCCAAAGTCGTCGAACCTTGGGAATGGTATGAAGCTTTGCAAATAAGGTAGAAGGTTTTAAAGAAAGTATATAAAAATGGGAAATAGATTGAAGACACCTTGACTAAAATTTACAATAAGTGCATCTCCTTCTTTGAGGTGATGACAACGAGAAAGATATTTGTACCAAAGCATCTTAGCTTGGAGTAGTTGAGAAAATGGTGGCGAGATGTGTACTCTCTTGTAAATGAAGGTCCAGTCACTGAACATCAGTTTGAAGATGCAACTACCTACATTGCAGTGATTGATAAATATCAAAGCAATAAGGTATATTGGGACAAAGTGGTGAAATAGTCAAGAGATGATATCAAGTCTATTGAGAGGAGAGTTAAGATTTTACCTATGCCTCATGTGGCCGACTTGGACAAGGTTTTTTTGGTGGTACAGGATAAGATGGAGCATGCTAAGGATGAAGGGGGAAGTAGTTAATGTAATGCTACATCAAAATTTGTGCTTCCCCATTATTTCTCTTCTCCTTCACATGTGTTGGTCCAGATTATGTTGCAGACTTAGGCCGACCTGAATGGAATACATGCATTTAATGCATATTTCAGCTTCTTTTGAATTCCTCTTGGCTGACTTGTTTTGTGGCCATTGATTATTGTAAACCCTAATTAGGCTGACATATCTTGGGGGGTTTCTATAAATATGGAATTCTACCTCATTTGTAAGGGCTAGATAGTTTTGTTATTGAAGCGAATTAAGCAGTAGAGCAAGAGTTAGAGTTAGGAGTTAATATAATTTCAAGGAAGTGCTATAATAGAAGATTGGAATTGTTGCAATTGTGGGTGATTTAATGCAAGTAAAGACATTATGATTTGGTGCCTTCCTTGTGTTGAATTTTATTTGACATGGTTCCTGAAATTCTATCTTTTGAAATTGCTTAAGTTTATTTGATATACATTAGGTTAATGTTAGATGATTTGATGATGTTTTTGGTTTAATACTTGAAGTGTTTGCAACAATCTCTAGTCCATACTTTTTGCAGCTAGCTAACTGTTAGTTGCTTTTCAAAGTTAGCCTGGACTTTTACATCCATTGTGCTTAGTTCAATTGTGATCATTTGTTCATTACAATTTCAATAAGATTGTTTTGGATGAGTATTCATGATCTGAAAATCTTTAATACCTTAGAAGATTTCACTATTTCTGTAAGATTGCAAATTTATCTAGGTCAAGCAGAAATTAGTTTCTGAGGGATTGGTCCATTTCAAGTGTTTATCATTTGCATTGTCAATCTTAGGATTAGTGTTAAATTTAGAAATATCTTGAAACTTTTGTATTTTGTTATTTCTTTATCATTCAAGTTAGATTTAGGATTGGAAGTATCACCATATTTCTAGATCTGATAAATTTAAGGATTCAGTATTTGCTTGTAGTAAGGTCCCTTTGTGATTACCGACATTTTCACATTATCACTAAGTTATTTATGCATTGTCAAGACCTGACATTAGAGACCTTGGGGTTATGTCTTGAGGCTTGTTGATAGAGATTTACCTTTCAAGAGAGATAGGATTTCCATATTATGTCTAAGTTGTTGCTCTGCAGAAAACACCATCAACAGATTGGCGCTAGAAGGAGGGCTTGAATAAGCAAGTTGGATTTATTTATGTCTGCTATTTCTTTTGAAAGATTCAGAAGAGTAACCAAATCTACTCCTGGGAAAGAGGAATTTCAAGAATTGCAAGCTTCCACTAGGTCTAGGAGGACCAGAAGAAGGGGAGAATCTTCATCCACCCAACTGCTTCCATCATCTCCATCATCCCCATCTCCATCAAGTCCATCCTCATCTGATTCAGAAGCCATTCATATTTCTTAGCCCCAACAAGTCATAAATCATCCATTACCACCCCCACCTCCACCAATGGATTTCCTTTCCAACAATCCATCTCCCTTGACCTTCAATAATTATAATGTTATGCCCAAGAACCCAAAACACTTTTGTTCCAAATTCCATGTTAACAAACCCAATAGAACTATTGAGGAACACATCAGGATCTTTCAGACTTTCCTTAAAGATAGAGGAATCAATCATGAGGATGTAGCATGTAGGCTCTTTCCTTATTCCCTAGGAGAAGATGCATTCTACTAGTACAATCATTTTCCTGCTAGGTCTATTCAGAATTGGACTGAATTGGAGACTACATTTCTATAGAAGTTTAGGATTCCCATTAGTCCTAATGAGCTTTATCTTTAGTTCACCAATGTTAAGATAGAAGTTCATGAGCCCATAGTGTCCTTTAACAACAGGTTTCATCATGCCTATACCCGACTATAGGCCCCATATGTTGTTGATGAGGCCACTGCTTTAGAAGACTATTATGAGGGTCTTGACAGTTTGATCGCTACCTTCATGAAGTGGAGAAACAACCCTCCTACCACCTTACTTGATGCATATGCAGAGGTTGTGAAGGTTAGAACTACTTTAAGACAACATTTATCTGGGCCTTTACCATCCCTAGGATCCACTTCTCACCTTAGGTAGCTCCTAGCCCTTAATCAAGCTCTCGCCAATCACACTCCAATCATGAATTCGGTGCCTCAGTTGCCTATGGTTCCTCACCCAGGAGCTCCTATGAATCAAGTTCCACCCATAACAGTTACCCTCAATAAAATGTGAATCAACCTCTTCATCCACAACCTTAGGCTAGTTTTCCTACATATCTACAGAATTCTAAATTATTGAACTAGTCATTGAATGCCATTACTATAACAAGATATCACCAAAATAATGCAAATCAACCCCCATATAGAAATTTTGACAAGGAGAGATTGGATGAACTGACTGAACAAGTGAAGAAGTTGAATATTCTAGAACAGTCAGCTTGAGGCTGCTCAAAGTATGCAGTCCAATCATAATAGAGAAAATCAAGAAATTCAACAAGGACAACATTTTGATAGAGGTTAGCATCCTGAAAGAGGATATAATAATGATAGAGGATAGAATTATGATAAAGGACAATCTTCAGGCCAAAAATTTGATAGAGGCCAGGCTAGTGGACAAGGGTTTGACAGGAGATAGCCACCTAAACAGAAAAAAACTTGGAATACAAGGCCTAACAATGGAGGTGTTCCCACCCCATTGGATCAGCTGGTTAATCAAGAAAAGCGTCCAATTGGTGTATATCTAGCTAAAGCCGCTTTATCAGGATGGTGTAGACTCCATAAAACAACTCAACATTCTGAGTTAGACTATCCAGAATTTCAAACAGTAGCTTCAATCTTCCAATATGAGGTGGAGAACAATGCAAGTAGTCAAGAGATGGTGCCATCTACTCCCTATGATTCATCAATGTTGGTACTCAATCATGCTCATTTTCCATAGAGCAAGGAGAATGTGCCTTAGGAAGAATCAGACTAGCTTAAAGAAGAGGCAGATTAGGTGTGCAATGGAGATGAGATTACATAGTTGTTTGATGAAAATATAGTGAATGGCAATAGCCCCATGGATGAAGAAGAATCTTATATTGAAGAGGTGCAGACATTCCTGCGACTTGTTAAAAAATATTATCTTAGGGACCTGCCACATAGGCATCCATAGGCTGGAGGCCCCTTCACCACCTTTATTCCTCCAAATAACTTTACTACGCCTCCAGACCCCAATGCTAGCAATAATCCAACATATCCTCAGGTGTCTAGGCAGTACTTATCTAAAGATAAAGGACCTATGGATATGTCAAAAGGGAAAACCATTGAAGCAAGTAAGGATAAAGTAGTGGAATATCCAAAAGAGGACCCTACTAATCTAAATGCAAAAAAAATGACCATATATGTCGCAGAAGAACTCAAGAAGCTAAAGGTAAGTCTCTTTGCATTTGAATTATTGAGAGTTCCAACTATTAGAAATGTAGTTCTAGGAGCTTACAATGCAAATTCAGTATCACAAGATAAATCAATTAGTGAGGGTGTCAATAAAGCATCCAGTTCTCAACCAGTAAAAAGCCAAAACTAGATTTGCAATCAGGTTCACATGCCACCTAGAGATAAAGGGAAAGAGAAGGATAGAACTCAAGTTGCCTAGGTGGATACTCCCTTGACTCTGTTCCAGGGGAAAACAAAAAATCCTCCATTTTTTTTTATCTCTATTCGTATATTTGGTAAGAACTTGCACCATTGTTTGTTGGATTCAGGTGCTTCTACCAATGTAATGCCTTTTGGTATCTGTAGAGCCCTAGGTATTACTCTTGTTGATTCCCAAAAGAAAGTTACTCAACTGGATAGAATTGAAGTTAACGTTGTAGGGGAATTAAACATGATTCATATGTAGGTTCCCTCTGACCCTAGAATTCAACAAGTTATTAATATATAGGTGGCAGATATACCAAATTCTTATGGCTTGATTCTGGGAATAGACTTTACTAGAGCTCTAAATGGATATGTATTAACTGATCACTCTCATATGTGGTTTCCCTGGAAGGGAGTACCAAATTAGATTAGGATTGAAAGAGAACCCAGGATGAAATATATGATCATAGAATATTAGAATACCTCCAATGAAATATTGATATTAGAGGTGAGTATGGGTAATTACGTACTTACAACCCCTTTTGAGGAATCGGATGTGGAATAAATCCTTATGCTACATGCTACACCCATGGATCTCACTATTGAATCTAGTGGTACTGGAGCTCTAGTAGAACCCATTAATGATGATGTTCCTAAGAATCCTCAACTCAGCTTGTTGGATAATTTCCAAGAATTCATCCAGAAGTGCATTGAGGATCAGATTTAGTTGGGTAGGAAAATGAATTTTGGAGAATTACTCTTTCCAAATTGGTGTAGAGTTCATAATTCTTCCCACTCTAAACTGGATTGCTACTTGTGCTAGACTGTAGTAGAACAAGTGCAAAAATGTATCAACCTTATTCCAGCAGTCAAAATCAATATTCAGAATATTCAAGAGGACCCTAGAGGGAAGAAAGTGATGCTATCTTAGGATCCCTCTAGCAGTAATAGTGCAAGAGATGTAGCAAGGAAGTCTGCAGTTGTTGGTTGTTGGACCTTAAGATTTGATGGATCTAAATCGAAGCAAGGAGTTGGGGCAGGATTTGAGTTAATCAATCCAAAATGTAAAAATTTCTTTGTTGCTCATAGACTTTAGTTTCATTGTACTAATAATGTAGTAGAATATGATGCTTTGATTCATGGGTTGCTCATGGCACTAAAGAAAAAGGTCAAGATTTTGCAAGTCTTTTGGGATTCTGAGTTAGTGGTTAAGAAAGTTAGAAGACAGTACTCATGTCATGATAGGAGGATGACCAATTATAGGCATAGAGTATGGGACCTTATCGAAGGATTTGATGCCTTCAACATTCAGTTGATACCACGTAATAAGAACCATTTGGCAGATCCCTTGCTCACATAGCTAGTACGTTGCAGCCTTTGTCTCTTTCTAGATTGAAGAAATTTATAGTGGAATTGACCCCAGTTCCTTCAGTACCTGAAAATGTTACCAATTTCCAGGTAGTTGAAGATGAGAAGCATATTTTGGATTTTATCACAAGTTCATATGTCTTTGCTTCTCAGATTATTGATGAGACTGAACCTCAAGAAGCAGAGATGGATTTGGAGGGGGTGATTAATTTAAAGACTAATACTATTCCTAGAGGAATGGTGTAGTTAGAAAGGATTTTTGATCTAGATAAGGTTAGAGATCAAGAACAAGATGCCAAGAAAGAGTCGATCAATGGACAATGTGAAACGTATAATATGGGGACTCAAGATAATGTCAAGAATGTCTTCATTGGCAAAGTGTGTACTCCAAAGGAGAGGAAAGGAATAATTGATGCATTACATACATATCAGGATGTGATAGCTTGGAGTTATGAGGACTTGAAGACCTATGACACATCAATTATAACTCACACTATCCCTCTAAAGCAAGGAGTAAAACCTTTCAGGTAGAGGCAAAGACCGATTAATGCCCTGCTGGAGCCTATAATTCAAAAGGAAGTGTAGAAGCTACTATCTGCTAGAATCATATTCCCAATTAGGCATTCAACCTGGGTTGCGAACTTGGTTCCTGTGAGAAAGAAGAATGGTGAAATTAGACAGTGTGTGGATTTTAGGAATCTTAATAGAGTGCCATAAAAGGAATATTATCCTGTACCTTCAGTGGATGAGGTACTTCAGATTGTCAATGGGTCTCAAATGATGTCTTTTTAGGATGGCTACTCTAGATACAATCAAGTTATGGTATAGTATGAAGACAGGCATAAAACTACTTTCACCACAAAGTGGGGTACTTTCGCTTATAGAAGGATTCCTTTCGGTTTGATTAATGTTGGAGTTACATTCCAGAGAGCTATGTACATTTATTTTAAAGATATAATCAATAAATGCATAATTATTTATATGGATGATTTGATAGTCTTTTCTAAAAAGCAAGGTGATCACATAACCGATTTGTGTAGAGTATTTCAGAGGTGCAGAGAATTTGTCATATCTCTTAATCCAAAGAAGCGCATCTTTGGAGTTACTGAGGGAAAGTTGTTGGGACATGTTATCTTAGAGAAAGGCATTGCAATTGACCCTGAGCGAGTGGAAGCCATACTTAAGATTCAACCACCAGCTAGCAAGAAAGAAATGAAGTCATTCTTTGGCAAGATTAATTTTGTAAGAAAGTTTATCACAGGATTTGCAGAAATAGTCAAGCCATTGAATGCTATGTTGAAGTAGGAAGCTAAAGTTGAATGGAATACAGAAGGTAAAGAAGCATTTGTAGAGATCAAAAGGGCCATTACTGAAGCTCCAGTTTTGGTGAGTCTTGATTATGATAAGCCATTTTACATATATTCATTTTCTTTTGATCACTCCTGTGTTGACATGTTGACTCAAAAGTATGATCAAGGGAATGAGCACCCCATAGAATTTATGAGCATGCCATTGAAAGATGCAGAACTAAGGTATCCAAGTGTGGAGAAACAATCATATGCCTTGGTCAGAGCTGTGAAGAAGTTCAGGCACTATATTCTCAGGAACAAAGTCTTTGCAATAGTTCCTCATCCTGTAGTCAAGCTGTTGTGGATGCAAAATGAGTTGGGAGAATGCTGAGTGAAGTGGGTGACCATGTTGTAGGAATACGATATTGAGATTCAACCCATGAAGTTGGTAAGAGAGAAAGGGCTTACAAGAACAATGGCATAAATGGGCCCTGACCTTGCAGCCCAGCATTACAATCTTGAAGATGTTTCTCCAGGGGACTGGTATAATGATATCATTTACTATCTTTTGAATCAACGGTGTCCTGACCATCTTAATGTAGTACAGAGAAGGGAATTACATTTGAAGAGTGACAGTTTCATGCTGAAGGGAGTTGTCTTATACAAAAGGAACCATGAAGGTGTATATTTAAGATGTTAGGAACAACAGGAGGCCGAAAGGGTCATGGCAGAATTTCATGACAGATATGGTACTAGCCATGGATCTGCACCTTCCACTGCAAACTTGATTCTGAGGTCTAGTTATTATTGGTCCACATTGTTCAAGGAAACACACAATCATGTCAGAACTTTCCATGTGTGTCAAACTACAACAACCAGGGAAAAATATGCAGCTCTTCCACTTCAACCAGTCTTTGAGGTAAAACCTTTCACATAGTGGGCAATGGACTTCATAGGTCCAATCAATCCACCTTCTTCTATAGGCCATAGGTATATTCTCACTGTTATTGATTATTTTACACAATGGAGTGAGGCTCTTACATGCAAACAATGAACTTCTAAAGTGGTAATCAATTTCATTGAATCAGGTATTATTAATCGATTTGGATGTCCTCTATCTTTAGTTTGTGATAATGGTCCTGCATTTGCATCATTGAAGTTTTCTAATTGGACCTTTGATCATGGAATTGTAATAAAATTTGCATCCAATTATTATCCACAAGGTAATGGTTTGGCTGAGTCTTCCAATAAAAACCTCTTAACATTCATCTGTAAGTTATTAGAGAAGAATCCCAAGGATTGGCACACTCAACTTAGATTTTCTCTATGGGAAAACCGTACAAGACATAAGACTTCCTTAGAGACCTCTCCTTACGACCTTGTGTATGTCCTAGAACTTGTATTTCCTATTCAATTGAGGATCGCCACTTTGTAGTTCATTAATGAATATTGTGGTGAAGAGAATAGGCGTGAGGCCCACTTGGCAGAGTTGTTGCACCTTGAAGAAAGAAGAGATGAAGCTTTAGAAAAATTTGCCAAGCATCAGGGTGTAGTTAAAAGATGGTTTGATAGGAGAGCTAAGGTAAAAGCTTTTAGGATCTCTGACTTGGTTCTCTATTGGGATAAAGCACATGACCGAAAAGGGTAGCATGGTAAATTTGACAAGCTCTGGCTTGGCCCTTATCAGATTTCAGAGATCTTGGGAGATAATGCTTTTCACTTGAAAAACCTCACTAGGGAAGATATCCCACTGCCTATCAATGGGCAGTACTTGAAGCATTACTTCCAATCCTGAGTTGTTTACAGCTCTTTCCTTGTGCCTAGTTAGAATAAGTTTTCTTTTTTGTTTAGTTTGGTTTGGTTTTGTTTTCTTTGGTTAGAATAGGTTTTCTTTTCTATTTGGTTTGGTTTGGTTTTCTTTGGTTAGAATAGGTTTTCTTTTCTGTTTGGTTTGGTTTGCTTTGCTTTGGTTAGGGTAGGTTTCCTTTTCTTCTTTTCTTTTGGTTTGTTTTGTTTGGGTTTGTTTTTTTCTCTGCTCTTGCTTTGGAGGTTTTCTTGTTTTCTTCTGGGTGTGTTGCACTTCCATGGAAATCATATTATTATTTAGGATTGTTTTGAATACTTCTTTTACAAACTTCCATCTTTTTTTGGAGTCATTTGGTGAAAGTCCTCTATTTGGTGTCATATGTATTAAGTGTTTTGAGTGGATAATCCAGGGGATTAAGTTAAATCTAGAATGTATTTGGGTCTTACATTTTACACTGATCTTTTAAAATTCCAAGGTTGCAAGGGATTCTTATGAAGTCTGTTTAGGTAAAAAATCTTATATTCTGCTTCAACGCCATTGTGGTTCTCAGCCCTGAGTGTAAACTTCATTGTTCACAGGTTGAAAAAAAAGTGAAAAGAAAAGAAATATCAAAAGAAGAAAAAGATAAAATGTTGAAAATCAAAAGAACAAACTCAAATTATTAGGAGTATCCAAGTATATCTACTGAGGCTATGGATGCTTGGCTGGTAGTAGAGCTATGCTTGGGGGGAATCACAACAATAACCTTGTCGGGGCTATGGACGCCTGACTAGTAGTGAGGATCTATCCAAGTTTCTTTTGGAGTTTGAATCTTTATGTAGCCTAGTCAGACCAAATTTGATCCTCATTGTAACCAAGGAAAACAGGAATGAACACATATGCACACACTTTCACCCTAGTACAAGAATGGTTTGCTTACCTCTGAGTTTTGAAACTCTACCAAATTGATGACCTAATGTAGGGATTGAAACTAGAGATTCTGGGTTCTTGATTCCAATTTGTCACTAAAATGATCTGCAACATTTTCCCAATAGAGTCACCATTTGTTGTGCAGTTTTTCACACACAAGCCCCACTGAAAGCAGGTACCCTCTTTTGCTTTCATTCCTGGTGTTTTGGCCCTTTGATCTTAAGGATTTACCTTGCTTTGGCATGAGCTTGAATTTTTATTTTACCTACATTGGTGATTCCTTTGTGATATTGACTGAAAATCTCAAGTTTTGGACTCATTTCCGGTTTTTCACTGCTCTCGGGAAAATCCACTCTTGGCGGAATTCCCCGGATACTCTGAAAACCCAATGTTGGTTGCTTTGTACTGTGATCCAGAAATGTTGAGGTCTCACCGAATTTTGTGTTGGTCGGATTTTTCTCAATATCCATTGTCCTGTCAGATTCCTGGGCTTTGGCCAAGGTTGTCTTGTCATCTGCATTAATGCTCCCTTGTACGATTTCTACGACAGGTATTAAATTGATTTTGGTGAGTTTTATGCCATTAAGTTTTATCATCATTTTCTTTCTATTGATCTAGAGTGCTTGATCCTAGGTGCTTGGCTGGATTTGGCATGTTGGATTTGTGAATTCTTGGATATGGCAGTGATTTCCTGGGCATCATCATAATTTCTTTTGTTTTCTAGAGCGCTAGAGATTGTGTTGTCATTGCTATAATTGAGTTTCACTTCGTCAATGGTACGTACTCATAGCCTTGATTTTTATTGTCAAATGTGAATGCTTCTTTAGCATTTTGGGTGTGCTTGGAGGTCGAATTCCTACATGTTTGGGCATTGAACACTTGGAAGTTAGGGTTGTTCGATTATGTTTGATTAATGATCCCAAGTGAGTTTTTGAGCTTGTCTTTTAGTTTCATTATAGGGTAACTTGCTTGTGTAGGCCATAAAGAACCTTTTGAAAACTTAGCAAAATGAGTAAGTTGAGACCAAGCTTGTCCTATGCATTTATGGCAGAATTTTAGGGTTTCATCACCAATTCCTCTCAATTTACTTTAGGATGAGTTTTGAATTCAAAGATGATCTATAGGAGGTTTAAATCGAGCTAGTTGCAAGCCCAAGATCCTCAAATTTGTGATTGTTCGATCAATTTGAGTGAATTTGCGAGAAAATGTTGGAATTCGATATTTCAAAGTCTTCATGGAATTCCTTAACTGCCAGAATTCCCCAATTTTCCATTTTCTCTTCGTGTTCCCAAAATGTGTAGTAATCTAGAGTTATGCCTGCTTCGTGGATTTTTGTTCCCTTCAGATTTTACCAAAATTTCCTTTGTTCCTTGATTTTCCCAGAATTTGTAGACTATTGTTGTTTTCGTTGATTTCCGTCCTAGGTGGATTTCTCTTAAACTTTTCTGAAAATGAAGAATTGAGAGGTAGCATGATTTATTAGCTGGTGATTATGCATTGTATGATCAATTTGAATTATTTAAAGGTGTATCATGTTGTTTCTTAGTTAATGAAAGTTGATTAAATTATTTTTGGATGCTTTTATTTTTATTTTGCTAAAATCTGCTAGGCTGGGAATTTTCTGAAATTCCTCTATGGCCTAGATTCCTCAATAGGACTAAAAACCAAAACTTTGAGATGATTAATTTTTATGAGGTTTTAGAGCATTTTGCTTATCTTGGGACTTATATTGAGGATGAATATGTCATTTTTGATTAATTAACTTGGGTTCCATGTGATATTTATTATGGTTTCTTTGTCAAATGTAGGCTGAGTCAAGTAAGGCAGTGACAAGTGGAACCAAGGGTAGAGTGATGGATCCAAGTGCAAAAGCGTCTTTTGTTTCCGAGGCAAAAAGAATCAAGATGGATAAGGAGTAGAATCCCTGAGAGAAAGCTAACTTCCATCTGTTCAGAGGTAACTGATACAAATGTTGGACTATGGGATTATGAAGAGTTCAAAACAAGGATGGCAGCACAAAATCTCCCTTTGTTAGCCAGAAGGACATTGGAATCAGAGTTGGCACATGTAGCTAGATTTCCTCCTACAATGCAGTGTTATGAATTGGTGCTCAAATGTGCCAGGCATTATGATAGGGGTACACAAAGGATAGTTGGTCCTCAAGGAAAAATTGTGGCAAATCTAAATCCTATGTCTATAGCCCAAACCTTTGACATGCCAGATAGGTCTCATGTGGTGGCTTTTGATATAGATATGGCAAAGAAGTTCTATGAGTAGGATACCATCAAGTCCCAACAAGTCATCAATTCCTGGTTTGAGAAGCCTAAATCCCACTTTTCCAAGCTACCCAAGTAGCTATTCAGAGCTAAATTCAAGAAGGAACACTATAATTTTATCACACTCCTTAGTAGGGTGGTAGGGTTGAAGAGTGCAGGAGTATTTGAGAATTGGATGTTCCATGTCATTGTGAGGATGGAGAAAATTTTTAATTATCATTGGGTAGTCATTATAAGTGCTATGATTCATGAACAAATGTGTAATTTCCTGTAGACGAAGACCTTCACAATGACCTCCTACTTGGTTTATACACTTGCAATATTTGATCCATACAAAGGACTAAGTACAAGGGGTGTGTTTGGAAAGGATGCAATTTATGAGGTTTATCCACAACTACACCTGGGTAACTCAAGCTATAGGAGGGTGAATGATGCATTCACCATGTACATCACTAGGTTGCTCCAAGGTGTAGAGAATGTAAGGATATTTGACAATGCCAAGGTGCTAACTAAAAGGTATGGGGCTTGGTTCATATAGTTTCCCACCTTTTCATATATAAGGATACATGGTTGTCAGAGGGCTCCATACAGACTTCCTAGGTATCCCATAGATCACATTATACTTCTAGAGGTCGCAAGAAAAATATGTGATTTTGATGCCATTGTGAAAAAGGATAAGCATAAGACTGGATTCGGTGGAGATTTTCCTCTGAGGATAGGCACTAGTGAGGCATGCCCTTACATTAATTCAGCCTATTCTTTTGAAGAAGAAATGAGTACTCTTGGTTTATCTTTTCATTCCAAGAGATCTAGGTTTGATAGGACTGGTGAAGCAGGGAAGAAGGCCAACAGAGAATATAGTCACAAGGATGATAGAGAGGACTATTGGGCCAATTTTAGTGATGAATTTGAGATTAGAAAGAAGAAGTTTTCCAGGCTACATGTTAACTTGGTTCGGCTATATAACATGAAGGAAATTCCAGATCAGGCTGAAGATGATGGAGATTTGATTGAGGGCCATGATTACTAAGTAGTGAAGGATAAACCAGTGGGAGAAATAGACTAGTTAGAGGAAGAGAAAATAGAGTTAGAGCAACTTATGACTCCAGTGATTAAATATACAAAGCTATGGCTTAAGCATACGATGTGGGAACTAGAAAGTGAAGGTGTGCAATGCACCTATGATCTAATGGGAGACTTGGAGTCTCATTCCACTTCTAAGGAGTCAACTAAATATGATCCTAAGGGTAAGGGCAAGGTGAGCTCTCCTTTTAAGATTTAGATTAAAGATGTTCAGGTGGAGGAAGTACATGAGGCTGAAAAACAAAGAAGGCCTATTGCAAAGAAAAGGAAGCACGTTTCAAGGACCAAGAAGCCAACAAAAGATAAAGATGAAAAGGAAGATAAAGAAATTAGTGCTTCTATGCCTTAGAGGAGAAGGATAGTAAGATTGTCACAGAAGGAAAAGGAAAGCTCCAAGGCAGGGGAGGAAGTTAGTCCACCAATAATAAGTGTGGAGAGCTCGGGAGAAAGAACACATGTATATACAAGGAGATCAAGAACTCCTTATCCTAAGGACGGTATGCCAAGGAAGGATTCTCCTCCAGTCACTCCATCTACAGAACAACATGATAATATTCCTCCTTCCCATGAAGCACTGGGTGAACCAGGTGAATTCAAAGAAGCAAAAACTCATCAAGACCCAGAAGGAGAAGAATTTCAAGAAGGTGAGCTCTATAGTGCTAAAGCAGAAACAGAGAAGGTGTTACAATCTCCCTTGGTAACTTATGAGGATTCACCTATTAGAAGCGAAGAAGATAGACCTCCTAAGAGGGAGGAAATTCCAATTAGGACTCCATCACCGGTGCATGAAGAGGAAGAGAAAGGTAAAGGAAAAGAAGATAAAGCTAATGAGATTTATGAGAAATAGGATTTGAGCAAAGATACACCCAGGGATCAAGAGGATGAAGTTGTACAGAGAAAAGTACAATCAAAATCTACTATTCTGGGTTGGTTGGATAAAGAATTAAAGAATAAATAGATGGTTGTAGATGAAACCCCTCCCAATTGGGATGAGCTATTAGAAAATATAGGAAGGGGTAAAGGAAATAAGAAAGCCAGGGTCATCTCCAAGATTGAGAGAGATGAAGCAAATAATAGGGTGGTTCACATAGCTACTCGTGCCCCTGATAAGAATAGGGATGATGTGACTGGGAGTGATTACAATGTACAGACCATCAAACTAGGGCCTACTTCCATGGAACAAGTGATTGAAGAATATTAGGGCTCTAGTGTTGTGATCTTGGGTCGGTTGAGGAAAGAAGTACAAAACAAACATGAATTGAAGAAGGAAAATGATAAACTCAAGAGATATTTGCAAGAATTGATGAAGCCTTTGCAATCCATTAGTTCCTCATCATCTGCTGCAAGTTTCCTGCCACAAGAAACAATATCAGAGTTGGAAAGAATGAAAATCACCACACATGCTACAATCGGTTGGTTATAGGGGGTACAAACCAAGGGAGATGATGCTATCAAGGACATCTGCTTGACTGGAGGAGATGCAATCAGATCATTAGATTGGCTAAGAAATGTGCTAACACAGGATAAGGAGGACGTAGATATCTTGTTGCAAAAGACTAAGACCATCATGGAATATACTGAGGACAAATTAGTAAGTGATGGAATTCTTCCTTCCTCCAAAGCCATCAAACCTTGGGAATGGTATAAAGCTTTGAAAATAAGGTAGAAGGTTTTAAAGAAAGTATATAAATGAGGGAAACAGATTGAAGACACCTTGACTAAAATTTACAATAAGTGCATCTCCTTCTTTGAGGTGATGACAGGGAGAAAGAGATTTGTGCCAAATCATATTATCTTGGAGTAGTTGTGAAAATGGTGGCGAGATGTGTATTCTCCTATAAATTAAGATCAATTCATTGAACATCAGTTGCATGATGCAGCTACCTACATTGCAGTGATTGATAAATATCAAACCAGTAAGGTAGATTGGGACAAAGTGGTGAAACTGTGAAGAGATGATATCAAGTCTATTGAGAGGAGAGTTAAGATTTTACCTATGCCTCATGTGGCTGACTTGGACAAGGTATTTTTGGTGGTGCAGGATAAGATGGAGTGCACTAAGGATAAAGGGGGAAGTAGTTAATGTAATGCTACATTGAAATGTGTGATTCCCCATTATTTATCTTCTCCTTCACATGCATTGGTCCAGATTATGTTGGAGACTCAGGCCGACCTGAATGGAATACATGCATTTAATGCATATTTCAGCTTCTTTTGAATTCCTCTTGCCTGACTTGTTTTGTGGCCATTGATTATTGTAAACCCTAATTAGGCTGACATATCTTGGGGGGTTTCTATAAATATGGCATTCTACCTCATTTGTAAGGGCTAGATAGTTTTGATATTGAAGGGAATTAAGCAGTAGAGCAAGAGTTAGAGTTAGGAGTTAATATCATTTCAAGCAAGTGTTATACCAAAAGACTAGAATTGTTGCTATTGTGGGTGATTTAATCCAAGTAAAGACATTGTGATTTGGTGCCTTCCTTGTGTTGAATTTTATCTGGCGTGGTTCTTGAAATTATATCTTTTGAAATTGCTTAAGTTCTTTTTATATACGTTAGGTTAATGTTAGATGATTTGATGATGTTTTTGGTTTAATACTTGAAGTGTTTGCAACAATCTCTAGTCCATACTTTTTGCAGCTAGCTAACTATTAGTTGCTTTGCAAAGTTAGCCTGGACTTTTACATCCATTGTGCTTAGTTCAATTGTGATTATTTGTTCATTGCAATTGCAATAAGATTGTTTTGGATGAGTATTCATGATCTAAAAATGTTTAATACCTTAGAAGATTGCACTATTTTTGTAAGATTGCAGATTTATCTAGGTCATGCAAAAATTAGTCTATGAGGGATTAGTCCATTTCAAGTGTTTATCATTTGCATTGTCAATCTTAGGATTAGTGTTAAATTTAGAAATCTCTTGAAACCTTTATCTTTTGCTATTTCTTTATCATTCAAGTTAGATTTAGGATTGGAAGTATCACCATATTTCTAGATCTGATAAATTTAAGGATTCAATATTTTCTTGTAGTAAGGTCCCTTTGTGATTACCATCATTTTCACATTTATCACTGAGCTATTTATGCATTGTCAAGACCTGACATTAGAGACCTTGGGGTTATCTCTTGAGGCTTGCTGATAGATATTTACCTTTCAAGAGAGATAGGATTTCCATATTCTATTTGAGTTGTTGTGCAGAAAACACCATCAATAGACACTAGAGCCTATGCCAAAGGTTGAAGCACCAAGAGTGGCTTCAACTGTGCTCAATCTCTTGATAGACTTATGGGGTTGAGGTAAAACCCTATGTTGTAAGTGCTCAGGTCTAATTTGATCAATATTTATAAATTCTTCCCAATTCATTCCACATACATCATGCAAAAACTTTTTAACTAGCAATTTAATCAGACAATGGTGGGAAACAGAATTATCCCTACCTATTTGGGTCTTGACCACCATGACTGAGAGAAGACTGTATAGCATGTTAGGCATATTCATCCTCCTTCCATGCCTCATGTGATTCAAAATATTGAAGTGCACAGAATGAAAATTTGACCAACGACCCTCGCAGGTGATGTATTTGATAACATAAATGGCTATTTTCTTCCATGGCTTGGGCAAAAACACTCTCTTTGCACCCTATTTATCTATGCTCAATGGGGGGTTGTTTAGCTCTATAAATTCAGCCCTAGCTAAACTGGCGTCTCTAGAAGTAGGGTAATTTTTACCATCAGTAGGTAACCATATGACCTCTACAAGTCTTTCCTCGGTTCCCACAACTTCTAACCCTTTTACTATGGATTTTTCTTCATAAAATGTCTAGGTGAATTCAAGGGCAATGCTTTCATCAAATCCATCCAGCTTCAAGAAGTAATCTAACCATCCATAGTTTCTAAATTTAGCCAGGCATTGTGCATCCTACAATAAAACATCATGCATCATGGGTTCATTTCAAATTAACCCACCTCCCATTGTCTGTAATCAAACAAATGCTCTACAATTTCTTTCCTGCAATTCCCGTCTAAAAATCAATTTCACCTTCTTACAATACCTACTAAATTTCTAGTGCCAATATCGACTGAATTTCCTTTATTTTGTTTCACCTTTTTGCTTGCAACTCAATATTATGATAGAGTCAATAATAGCAAGAAAATGAGTGATAAAGGATAATTATGATGGGAAGAAATGGTAGCTGCAGTTAATGTCACTTCACACATGTAAGTTGTCCTCTCACTCAGATTTCAAATCAGCTCATTTTAAATTTTCTAACATAGCCTAGTGTTGATGATGTTTTTTGCACAACAACAACTCAGACAGAATATGAAATCCTATCTCTCTTGAAAAGTAAATATCTATCAGCAAGCCTCAAGAGATAACCCCAAGGTCTCTAATGTCAAGTCTTGACAATGCATAAACAACTCAGTGATAAATGTGAAAATGTTGGTAATCAAAATGGGACCTTACTACAAACAAAATACTGAATCTCTAATTATCATATCTAACAATATAATGATACTTCAATCCTAAGTTTAACCCAAATGATGAAATAAATAACAAAAGATATAAGGTTTCAAAGAGATTTCTAGATCTAACACTAAAGTTAAGATTAACAATGCAAATGACAAATACTCAAAATGGACCAATCCCTCAAAACTAATTTCTACTTGACCCAGATGGATCTGCAATCTCATAGAAACAGTGCAATCTTCTAAGGTGTTAAGATTTTCAAATCATGAACATTCATTCAAACAACCCTATTGCAATTGAAAAAAATAAACCCTCACAATTGAACTAAGCACAATGAATATAAAGGTCCAAGCTAACTTTGAAAAGCAACTAACAATCAGTTGGTTGCAAAAAGTGTGGACCAGGGATTGCTGCAACACTTCAAATATCAAACCATAAACATCATTGAATCAAATCTAATCTAAATATCAACTTTCCTCAGAGCAATTCTAAAGATAGAATAACAAGAACCATGCAAGATAAGAGGAACACAAGTATGGCACCAAATAACAATGTCACTACTTGCATCAAATTATCCACTGTAGCAACAATTCTAGCTTTCTGTTACAATATTTGCTTGAGAACAACTACTTTCTAACTCCTGCTCTACTTAATTCACTCTAACTATCTCTCTATTTGTCTATGTCTAAAACTTCTTAACCCTTAAAAATGAGGCAAAATGCCATATTTATAGAACCCCCCAAAACATGTCGGCCTAGATAGGATTTTACAATAATAATTAGGCACAACAAGTCAGCCAGGAGAGATTCAAAATGAGATAAAATATGCATTAAATGGATGAACTTCATCCAGGTCGACCTGGGATTTCCAATGTAGCTCAGACCAATGCATGGAAAAATAATAGGGAAGCACAAATCTCGATGTAGCCAATCATTAAATATCTTCCTCTTTGACTTTATTCCGATCCAACATTTCATGAACTTTCAAAAGCACCCTATCCAAGTCGGCCACAGGTGGTAAAGGAGAAACCCTAATTCGCCTTTTAATTGATGCAATTTCTTCCCTAGATTGTTTCACCGACTTATCCCACTCAACCTGATATGTTAGGTATTTATCAATAACAACAATGTAGGTGGCTGCATCATCTAACTGGTGTTCAGAAATAGAATCGTCATTAATTGGAGCATAAACATCATGCCACAACTTTCTCAACTGTTCAAAACTCAAATACTTAGGGGAAATATTCCTTCTTCCTATCATAATCTCAAAGAAATCGATGCAACCATTGTAGACACCAGCTAGGGTATCATCAATTTGTCTCCTCTGTTTGTATATCTTCTTCAAAACCTTTTGCCTAATCTACAATGCTTCAAACCACTCCCAAGGTTCAGCAACTCTGGAGGAAGGGAGAATTTTATCATTTACTAGCATATCCTCAGTATACTCCATGATGGTTTTAGTTTTCTGTAGCAGGAGATCTGTATCTTCTTTGTCCAGAGCTAACACCACCTTCAACCAATCAGTTGCCCCCATAGTATCTTTCCCAAATGAAAGAATGTCCCTGATAACATCATTTCCTTTTGTTTGCTCCCCTTGTAGCCAATTTGCAGTAGCAAGAGTGGAGGCCTTCATTCTCTCAAGTTCAGTGATAGTTTCCTAGGGTAAGGGATTTGTAGTAGAAGCCAAGGGGTTAATGGATTGCAAGGGTTTCATCAGATCCTCCAAGCGTTTCCTGAGTTTTTCATTTTCCTTCTTCAGCTCTTGCTTACTTTGAATTTCCTTCCTCAATCTCCCCAGGATAACTATGCTAGAACCGTGATAATCCTCAATGTCCTTCTCAACAAAAGTGGGGCCCAAATTGAAATTCTGCACATTATAATCCTTCGCAGTTACCTCCTCCCTATCCTTATTTGGGTACGAGTTGCAATGTGGACAACTCTATTACTCACCTCATCTCTTTCAATCCTTGAGATGACCTTAGCCTTCTTCTTACCTTTTTATTTTCCAATCTTAGCTAGTAACTCATCCCAGTTAGGTGGAGTGTCCTCCACAACAACTTGTTTTCTCTTTATCTCCTTGTCCAACCAATCTAGGGCAGTGGACTCTAACTACACTTCTCTTTTTTTCTCCTCTTCCAGTTGATCTTTAGGCACTTCCTCATTCAAACCCACTTCTCAGGAGTCTCCGTCTTGCTCTCCTTCTCTTCAACATGTTCCTCCTTGTGCTCAGACGATGGAATATTTTCTACTTCTTCTACTTGTGGACGTTGACCTTTTCTTAGCAATTAGCTTTCTCTGCTTTTCTATTTCTAGACTTCGTCCTCCTGAACACCTTTAATCTAATCTTGAAAGGAGAATCCAACTTACCTTTTCCCTTAGGATCTTGCTCAGTTGATTCTTCAGAAGTGGAGTGAGGATCCAAATCTCCTATTAAATTGTAGGTGCACTGTACACCTTCATTTTCCAACTCCCACAGCTTATGCTTAAGCCACATTCTGGTGAACTTGGTGACTGGATCCATTAACTGATTTAGTTCTATATTTTCTTCCTCTAACCAATCCACATCACCAATTGGCATGTCCTTTACCGCTTCATAAGCATGACCCTGAATTAGATCCCCATCAACCTCAAACTGATCAGGAACTGCTTTCACATTATATAGTCGGACTGATTCAACTGGAAGGAGAGAAAAATTCTTCTTCCTAAGCTCATATTCATTGCTGCAATTGGCCTAGTAGTCCTCCAAATCAACCTTATGGCTATACTCTGTACTGGCCTTATTTTGGGCTTCACCTGTGATATCAAATCTGGACCTCTTGGAATGGAAAGATAAGCCAATAGTACTCATCTCATCCTCTAAAACTTGGGCAGAAATAATGGAAGGACAGGCCTCTCCAGTGCCTATTCTCAAAGGAAAGTCCCCACCAAAACGAGTCTTATGTTTGTCCCTTTTGACAATGGCATCAAAGTCACATATCTGTCTAGTGACATCTAGAAGTATGATATGATCAGTGGGATACCTTAGAAGCCTATATGGAGCCCTTTGATAGCCATCAACCCAGATGTACGAGAAGGTTGGGAATTGAATGAACCAAGTGCCATATTTCTTAATTAGCTCCTTGGCCTGGTCTGAAATCCTCACATGCTCTGCTCCCTGCAACAACCTAGTGATATGCATGGTGAATGCATCATTCACCCTCCTGTAGCTTGAGCTTCCCATATGCAACTGAGGGTACACCTCATAAATAATATCCTATCCAAAGTTTCCCCTAGTACTCAATCCCTTGTAAGGATGAAACCTTGCAAGAGCATAGACTAAGTATGAGGTGATTGTGAAGGTCTTGGTTTGCAACACATTGGACAACTGTGCATGAATCACTCTGCTGATGACACATTCCCAATGGTAGTGAGTCTTCTCCTGTTCCATCTTTATAATAACATGACACATCCAATTCTCAAACATACCAACATTCTTTAATCCAACCACCCTACTAAGAAGAGTGATGGCATCATAATACTCCTTTTTGAACTTTTAGCTGAATAACTACTTAGGCTTCTCCAGCTACGAATTGATAAGCTGCTGAGATTTAACATTTTGTTCTTCATAGTACTCCTGAGTTGCCTTCATGTTGAATGCCACCACATGAGATCTATCTGGCATATCAAAAGTCTAAGCAATGGAAATAGGGTTGAGATTTGCCACAATCCTCCCTTAAGGGCCAACAATTCTTTGTGTACCACTATCATAGTGCCTGGCACACTCAAGGACAAACTCATAACACTGCACCGTGGAGGGGAAACCAACTACATGCGCTAATCCTGATTTTAACATCCTCTTAGCCACTAGAGGAAGATCCTATGCTGCCATTTTGCCTTTGAACTCCTCATAGTCCCATAGTCCAACATTGTTATCAGTTACCTTTGACCAGACATAAGTGATCTTACTCTCTAGAATCTTGCTCTTGATGTCCATCTTTATTCTTTCTGCTTCGGATATTGAAGATCCCTCCATGTCACCCTTAGCCTTTCCAGCAGTTACCTTGCTAGATTCAGCCTACACTTGACAAAAAAACCACAATAAAGATCATAGGAAACCAATGTTAATCAATAAAAAATCATCATTAAACCTTATTAAACCTCATATAAAATGATCATGTTAAACTTCAGGTTTCAGGACCATTGGCGGAATCCAAGCCAGGGAGGAATTTCAGAGAATTCTGGGCCAGAGGGATTCCAACGGAATGAACAAGAAAACACCAATTAGCAATTCAATCCGATCATTATTAATCAATATATAGCATGTGAGATTTCAAAATAGCATAAATAAATCATAAAATATACCATCACCTATTAACACACCATGCTATTTCAAATTCCATCATATTTCATCAAATTCTAGGAAAATCCACTAGAGACAAATTTTTGTGAAGGGGAAGACACTTTGCAAATTCAGAAAAAACAGGGAGCCAAGGACTTCGGGAAAAATCTGGACCCTAAGGAAATCTGCGAATAAGGTAAAACTCAGAAAGTATACGAATTCTGGGAAATCGAAGGAGATCGGGAAAATCCTCCAGAGCCGAAAAATCTGCCAGAGACGAAAAATCCTAGACTGAGGACGAAACCCGAACTGCAACACTAAATGATGATTTCACTCAGACAAATGGATCGATCATAAATTTCGACAATCTAGGCCTGAGACAAGTTTGATATGGGCCTTCTATAGGTTTTCCTAGAGTTCTTTGCCAATTTGAAAGCATACTAAAGATAAATGGTGATGCCCTATGTCAAACCCCACAAATTCGCCATTAACGCATAGGCAAGCTCAGGATTCAGGCATTTCAACTGCGAAGTGACTACTAGGGGAAATCACGACTCTCAAGCAAGACTCCTCATTATGCAAAGAAATAAACAAACTTTGAAATTACTTGGGAGACCATAAATCAAACAATGTTATGCAACCCTAGCCACGAAAATGTTCAAATAATATAGAGAATTAAAACCCAAGAAAACCAAAAATGCCAAGGCAATGCTAATCATTCATCAATCAAAAGTAGGGCAATCGAATACATACCATTTGACGCAGCAGAAATCGAATGAGGCAGCAAATATCAATTTCATGGTGCTCAACAAAGACAACAATAACAATGCTCAAGAAATCACCACTTAAATCGTACAATTCACCAACTGAGTGCCCTAAATAAAATTGAATACCAAATAGAAAGCACTCCACAACTCAATCGATGACAAACAATAAAGCACAATGGCACAAAAGACCTCAAAGATTGGTTAAACACATCATTCAAAGCTCGTACAGATGACATTAATGCCACCGACAAGACACCTAGGAAAAATCAGGAATCCGATGACAAGATGGAATCCGGAAGAATTCGGTCCACACGGAATTCTGCGAAGTATGAAAATCTCTTAACCACAGTGCTCAACCGGAGTCCGAGCAGGATCCGGGAAAATCTGGCTAGGGTGGAAAGTCCCAAACTTTAGTGAAAACCCAAACTTACATCAAAACTAAAGATCTTCAATGAATAACTTAGGGGAACTAGTTAGGCAATCAAAATAAACATTTAAGCACATGCCAAAGTAAGATAAAACCTCAAAATGAAAGGGCCAAGACACCAAAACCAAAGCGAAAGAGGGTCCCTGCCTTCAGCAGGGCATGTGTGCAAAAACTGTATAACAAATGACGACTCTACTGGGAAATGCTCCAAAGCATTTGATGACGGACAGGAATCGATAACCCAAAATCTCTGGTGTCAATCTCACTATTAGACAAACAAATCAAAATGCAAAGATTAAAGAATCAGAACCAAAGGGTAGACCGAACCCTCCATAAACTTAAAATCCAAGTGTGTGCATACGAGTTCATTTCCCTCCTTGAGCTACTAAAAAAACCAAGCTTAGTCAAGTCAGGCTATGTAAAGATTCTAACTTCAAAATCAACCTGGATAGGGCCTCGCTGCCAGTCAGGCATCTATAGCCCCGACAAGGTTATCGCTGTGACTCTCCTGAACATAGCTCTATTTCTAGCCAGACATCTATAGCCCCAATAGAGATATTTAGATACTCCTGATATATTGAATTCATTCTTTTGATTTTCAATACTTCACTTTTCTTTCTTTTGATATTCTTTGCTATGTCACTTTTTTATTTCAACCTGTGAACAATGAAGTTCACACTTAGGGCTGAGAATCACAATGACGCTAAAGCAGAAATAGGATTTTTCACCTGACAAAACTTCACAAGGATCCTACGACAACATCAGGATTCTTAAGATATATGAGAGATAAGATTTTAGAATACTTCAAATTCAAATCAAGACCAGTGACCCATCTTCTATAAATCAAACATTTAGACTGTTTGGCAATAACAAAGATGTCAACCATCCTTTCAAGATACAAGACTAAAGTCCACCAATAAAATACTTAGAATAGTCCCAGATAATAATATATTTTCCACGCAGGTGCAACACATCCAGAAGAAAATGGGAAAACCTCCAAAGCAAGAGCAAAGCAAAAAACAAACCAAACCAAAAACAAACCTACACTAACCAAAACAAACAAAAGAAAAGCAGAAAGGGAAACCTAATCTAACCAAAGCAAAGCAAAGAAAACAAAACAGAAAGGAAATCTAATCTAACTATATACAGGAAAAGAGCTTAAAACAACTCAAGACTGGAAATAGTATTTCAAATACTGCCCATTAACAGGTAGTGGGATGTCCTCTCCAATGAGAGTTTTCAAACAGAAAGCATTATCTCTAGAATTTCTGAAATCAGGTAAGGGCCAAGCCAAAGTTTATCAAATTTTCTATGCTCCCCCTTATGGTCATGGGTTTATCCTAGTAAAGAACTAAGTCAAAAATCCTAAAAGCTTTTACCTTGGCTATTTGATCAAACTATCTCTTGACTACCCCCTGATGTTTGGAAAAATTTTCTAGGGCTTCGTCTCTTTTTTCCTCAAGGTGTAATAATTTAGCAAGTCTAGCCTCACATTTATCTCCCTCATCATAATATTCATTAATGAACTACAAGGTGGGGATCTTTAACTGAATGAGAAACATAGGCTCTAATCCATAAACCAGGTGGTAAGGTGATATTCCTATGGAAGTCTTATGTTTTGTACGATCTGCCCAAAGAGTAAATCTGAGTTGGGTGTGCCAATCCTTCAGATTTCTTTCTAACAATTTGCAAATAACAGTCAAGAGATTTTTGTTGGAAGATTCAGCCAAACCATTACCCTGAGGGTAATAGTTGGATGCAAACTTAATTATAATCCCATGATCAAAAGCCCAATTAGAAAACTTCAACGATGAAAATGTAGGACCATTATCACAAACTAAAGACATAGGACATCCAAAATGGTTAATGATACATGATTCGATGAAATTAATTACCACCTCAGAGGTGAATTTCTTGCAAGCAAGGGCCTCAGTCCATCTTGTAAAATAATCAGTAATAGTAAGGATATACCTATGGCCTGCAAAAGAAGGTGGATTAATTGGACCTATGAAGTCCATCCCCCACTATGCGAAAGGTTTTACCTCAAAGACTGGTTGGAGTGGGAGTGCTGCATACTTCTCTCTGGTCACTATAGTCTAACACACATGACAAGTTTTGACATGGTTGTGTATATCCTTAAACAATGTAGGCCAATAGTAACCAGCTCTCAGAATCTGGTTTGTTGTAGAAGGTGTTGATCCATGGCCTGTACCATATCTGTCGTGAAATTCCAACATCACTCTTTCATACTCTACGTTTCCTAGGCACCTTAAGTAAACACCCTCATGATTTTTCTTGTATAGAATAGATCCTTTCAGCATGAAATTGTCACTCTTTAAGCGCAATGCCCTTCTTTGTACTAAATTAAGATGATCAGGGCATCTCTAAGTCAAGAGATAATGAACGATGTCATCATACCATTCACCAGGAGAAACATCTTCTAAATTGTAACTCTGAGCTATAAGATTAGGGCCTATCTCTGCCATTGTCTTTGTAAGCCCTTGCCCTCTTACCATTTTTATGGGTTCAATTTTCATATCGTACTCTTGTAACATAGCTACCCACTTGGCTCTGCATTCTCCTAGCTCATTTTGCATCAACAATAGCTTGACTGTAGGATTAGGAACTATTGCAAAGATTTTGTTTCTGAGGATGTAATGCCTAAATTTATTTACAGCTTTGACTAAGGCATAGGCCTACTTTTCCACACTTGGGTATCTCAGCTCTGCATCCTTCAATGGTGCACTTATGAATGCTATGGGATGTTCATTGCCTTGATCAGACTTTTGAGTTAACATAGCAGCACAGGAGTGGTCAGAAGCAAACAAATATATATAGAATGGCTTAGCATAGTTTGGACTCACCAAAACCAGAGCTTAAGCAATAGCCCCTTTTATCTTTTCAAATGCTTCCTTTGCTTCTGCATTCCATTCAACTTTGGCCTCCTGCTTCAACATTGCATTCAGTGGCTTAACTATTTTTGCGAATCCAGTGATGAACTTCCTCACAAAGTTGATCTTGCCAAAGAATGATTTCATTTATTTCTTGCTAGCAAGTGGTGGGATCTTGAGTATAGCTTCTATTTGTTATGGATCAATGGAAATTCCTTTCTCAGAGAGAACATGCCCCAACAATTTACCCTCTATAACTCCAAAGATGCATTTCTTTGGATTGAGAGATATCCCAAACTCTCTGCATTTCTAAAAAACCTTGCACAAATATGAGATATGATCACCTCTCTTCTTGGAGAAGACTGTCAGATCATCCATATAAATTATTATGCACTTACCAATTATGTCTTTAAAGGAAATGTCCATAGCTCTTTGGAATGTGGCTCTAGCATTAATCAAGCCAAAGGGCATCCTCTTGTAGGAAAAAGTGCCCCACTTGGTGGTGAAAGCAGTCTTATGTCTATCCTCGTACTACACCATGACCTGGTTGTATCCTGAATAACCATCCAAGAAAGATATCATCTAAGATCCATTGACAATCTGGAGTACTTCATCTAGTGAGGGTACTGGATAATTATCTTTTTCTGAAGCTCTGTTTAGGTTCTTGAAATCTACACATAGCCTAATTTCACCATTTTTATTTCGCACTGGAACCAGGTTTGCAACCCAAGTAGAGTGTCTGACTAGAAATATTATTCTTGTAGACAATAGTTTATGTACTTCCTTCTGTATTATGGGTTCCAGTAAAGCATTGATAGGCCTTTGCCTCTGTTTGAAAGGTTTTACTCCTGGATTGAGAGGGATAGTATGGGTTATGATTGACGTATCATAAGTCTTTAAATCTTCATAACTCTAGGCTATCACATCTGGATATCTATGTAGTGCATCAATTATTCCTTTCCTTTCTTTTGGAGTGCATACTTTGCCAATAAAGACATTTATGACATCATCCTGAGTTCCCATATTATATTTGTCACACTGTCCACTAATGGACTCTTTCCTGGTATCTTGTTCTTGATCCCTAAATTTTTCCAAATCAAAGATCCTTTCTAATTGCACCATTCCTCTGGGGATAGTGTTGTTCTTCAAATTAATTACACCTTCCAAGTCCATTTCTTCTTCTTGGAGTTCAGTTTCATCAATGATTTGAGAAGCAAACATTTGTACTTGTGATAAAATCTAAGATATGCTTGTCATCTTCACATACCTAGAAGTTGGTGACATTCTTAGTTACTGAGGATACTGAGGTCAGTTCCACAATAAACTTCTTTAGTCCAAAAAGAGACAGAGGTTGCAATGTACTGGCTGCCTAGGCCAGGGAGTCAACTATCTGGTTCTTCATGGAATCAACTGAATACTGAAGGCATCAAATCCCTCAATAAGATCCCATACTCTATGTCTATAGTTGGTCATTCTTCCGTCATGACAAGATTATTGTCTCCTAACTTGCTTGACTACTAACTCAAAATCTCCAAAAACTTGCAAGATCTTAACCTTTTTCTTTAATGCCATTAACAGTCCATGAACCAAAGCCTCATATTCTGCTACATTATTCGTACAGTGAAATTGAAGTGTATGAGCAGCAAAAAATGTCTTACCTCTTGGACTAATTAGCTCGAAACCTACCCCATTCCTTGCTTTGATTTGGACCCATCAAATCTTAAAGTCTAGCAACCAGCAACTGCAGACTTCCCTGCTTTTTCACTTGCACTGTTGCTACTGGATGGTTCTTCAGGAAGCATCACTCTTTTTCCTTTGGGACCCTCTTGGACATTCTGGATACCAATTTTGACTGCTGGAGTGGGGTTGATAGATTTCTGTATTTGTTCCACTGTAGTCTGGCATAAGCAACAATCCAATTCTGAATGAGAGGCATTATGTACCCTGCACCAATTGGGAAAGAGTAGTTCCCAAAAGTTCATTCCTTTTCCTAACTAAACTTGATCTTCAATGCACTTATGGATGAACTCTTGAAAATTATCTAGCAAAGACAGTTGATTATCTTCCAGATCATCATCATTTTCAACCGGTTCCACTAAGGCTTTAGTACCATTGGATTCTGCTATAGGGTCAATAGGTGCTATGTGGAACACAAGAACTTCCTCTACATCTGACTCCTCAAGAGGGGCTGCGAGCATATAGTTACCTATACTTACTTCTGATATCAGAATTTTAGTAGAGGTCTTCTGATATTTTGTGATCATGTACTTCATTCTGGGTTCTCTTTCAATTCTAATTTGGTTTGGCACTCCCTTCCAGGGAAGCCACATATGGGAGTGATTAGTTGAGACATATCCATTCAAAGCCCTTGTAAAGCCCCTTCCCAAGATTAGGCCATAGGAATCAGGTATGTCAGCCACCTATATATTGATAACCTGCTGAATTCTAGTATCAAAAACAATCTGCATATGAATCATACTTAACTGCCCTACAACATTGACTTCAGTCCTATCCAATTGTGTGACTTTATTTTGTGAGTCAGCAGGAGTAATACCCATAGCTCTATAGACATTGAAAGGCATAACATTGGTTGAAGCACCAGAATCCAACAAACAATTATGCAAATTCTTACCAAATATTTGAACAGAAATCAAGAATGGAGGTGTGTCTGTTTTGCCTTGAAACAGAGTTAAGGGAGTATCCACTTGAGCAACTTGAGTCTTGTCATTCTCCTTTCCCTTATCCCCAGGAGGCATGTGGACCTGATTATGAGTCTAATTTTTCCTTCCTACTGATTGAGAACTAGATGCTCTATTGACACTTTCGCTAACTAATTTATCTTGTGACATGGAATTTTCATTATAAGATCCTAGAACTACATTCCTAAAGGTTGAAACTCTTAATAACTCAAATACAGATAGGCTTACCTTTAATTTTCTGAGTTCTTCAGCAACATACATGGCTAGTTGTTCCTCATTCAGATCAATAGGGGTCTCCTTTGGGTATTCCATCACCTTGTCCTTGTTTGCATCAGCACCTCTCCCTTTTGGCACATTAGTATGTCCCTGATCTTGAGATAAATATTTTCTGGACACCTGTGGAAGTGACAGATTATTGCTAGCATTAGGATCTGGAGGGGTGTTAAAAATTTTCAGTGGAATGGAAGTAGTGAAGGGACCTCTAGCCTGTGGACGTCTATGTGGCAATTCCCTTAAGTCATATGTCTTGACCAGTCTCTGGAAGTTCTGTACTTCTTCAATATAAGCCTCTTCTTCATCTGTGGGGCCATTATCATTCATTGGACTCTCATCAAATAACTTTCATTTCATCCCCATTGCATACCTGGTCTACCTCTTCCTCCAACTGGTTAGATTCCTCTTCAGGTACATTCTCCTTACTTTGTGGAAAAGGAGCATGATTCAGTACCAACACTGGTGAATCATAAGGAGTAGATGGCACTATTTCCTAACTACCTGCATTGTTTTCCACTTTGTACTGAAATATTGAGGCTTTTGTTTGGAATTATTGACAATCTAACTCAGAATGTTGACTCGTTTTATGGAGCCTACACCATCCTGATAAAGCAACCTTAGCTAGATATACATCGCTAGGAGGCTTCTCTTGATTAACTGGATGATTGACAGACTGATTGACAGGTTGATTAACTGGTTGATCCAATGGAGTGGGGTCTCCTCCATTGTTGGGCATTGTGTTCCAAGTCCTGTTCTATCCTAGTGGCTCCCTCCTATCGAACCCTTGTCCACCACCTTGCCCTCTATCAAAGTTTTGGCCTGAGGATTGTCCTTTATCATAGTTCTATCTTCTGTCATTATTATACCCTCTATCATTATTAAATCCTTGGTCATTGTTATACCCTCTTTCATTGTTGTAACCTATGTCCTGGTTATATCCTCTATCGTTGTTGTATCCTCTTTCATTTTTGTATCCTCTTTCATGATATTTCCCTCTATCAAAGTGTTGTCCTTGTGGATTTTCTCAGTTCTGATTGGACTGCATATTTCTCTGAGCAGCTTGCAACTGACTATTTTGGTTCCTTAAGTAAGTCACCTCCATATTCAGCTTCTTCACTTATTCAGACAATTCATCCAGTCTCTCCTTGTCGGGATTATTGTATGGAGGTTGATTCACATTACTCTAGGAATACCCTACTGCAACATTGGCATTCAGTGATTGGTTCAAGACTTCAAAATTTTGCAGGTATGGGGGATAGCTAGCCTGAGGCTGTATATGCAGAGGTTGATTCACATTTTTTTGAGGGTAACTAATTGTGGATGAAACTTGTCTCACAAGAGGTCTTGGGTGAGGGACCAGAGGTAATTGAGGTACCAGATTCATAACAGGAGTATGGTTGGCAAGAGCCTGGTTGAGAGCTGGAACTTGTCCAGGGTGAGCAACGGGTCTTAATGAGGGTAAAGGCATAGACAGATGTTTCCTTAAAGCAGTACTAACCTTCACAACCTCTGCATATGCATCAAGTAGATTAGCAGGAGGGCTATTACTCCACTTCATAAAGGTAGCTGTCAGACTGTCAAGTCCCTCATAATAGACTTCCAAAGCAGTAGGCTCATCAACAACATAGGGGGCCTGTAGTCTGGTATAGGCATGATGAAACCTATTGTTAAAATACCCTATAGGCTCATTGAACTCTCTCTTAACATTAGTGAACTGATGGTAAAGCTCATTGGAACTAATGGGAATTTGAAACTTCTGCAAAAATGCAGTCTCTAGCTCAGTCCAATGTTGGATAGACCCAACAGGTAAATAATTGTACCAATAGAATGCATCCTCCCCTAATGAATAAGGAAAGAGTTTACATGCTACATCCTCATGGTTTATCCCTCTATCCTTAAGGCCAGTCTAAAAGATCTTGATGTGTTCCTCAGTGGTTCTATTGGGATAATTAACATGGAATTTTGAACAAAAGTGTTCAGGGTTTTTGGGCATAACATTGTAATTAGCGAAACTCAATGGAGATGGGTTATTAGCTAGGAAAGCCATTGGTGGAGGTGGGGGTGGTAATGGCTTATTTATGATTGGCTAAGGTTGTGGAATGGGAATGTCCTCAGACTCAGATGAACCTGATGAAGATGGGGATGATGGAGATGATGGAGGTGGATGAGATGATAATGATTCTCCCCTTTTGTTGGTCCTTCTAGACCTAGTAGGGTCTGGTAATTCCTGAAATTCCTCCTCTCCTGGAGTGGATCTCGTTCTTCTTCTGAATCTTTTAGGAGAGATAGCATTCAAAAATTGATTCAGCTTGCTTATTCAGGCCCTCCTTCTAGCGCCAATTTGTTGATGATGTTTTCTGCATAGCAACAACTCAGACAGAATATGAAATCCTATCTCTCTTGAAAGGTAAATCTCTATCAACAAGCCTCAAGAGATAACCCCAAGGTATCTAATGTCAGGTCTTGAAAATGCATAAACAACTCAGTGATAAATGTGAAAATGTTGGTAATCACAATGTGACCTTACTACAAACAAAATACTGAATCTCTAATTATCAGATCTAACAATAGAATGATACTTCAATCCTAAGTTTAACCCAAATGATGAAAGAAATAACAAAAGATATAAGGTTTCAAAGAGATTTCTAGATCTAACACTAAACTTAAGATTAACAATGCAAATGACAAATACTCGAAATGGACCAATCCCTCAAAACTGATTTCTACTTGACCCAGATGGATCTGCAATCTCATAGAAACAGTGCAATCTTCTAAGGTGTTAAGATTTTCAAATCATGAACATTCATTCAAACAACCCTATTGCAGTTGAAATGAATAAACCCTCACAATTGAACTAAGCACAATGAATATAAAGGTCCAAGCTAACTTTGTAAAGCAACTAACAATTAGTTGGTTGCAAAAAGTGTGGAATAGGGATTGCTGCAACACTTCAAATATCAAACCATAAACATCATTGAATCAAATCAAATCTAAATATCAACTTTCCTCAGAGCAATTCTAAAGATAGAATAACAAGAACCATGCAAGATAAGAGGAATACAAGTATGGCACCAAATCACAATGTCATTACTTGCATCAAGTTATCCATTGTAGCAACAATTCCAACTTTCTGTTACAATATTTTCTTGAGAACAACTACTTGCTAACTCCTACTCTACTTAATTCGCTCTAACTATCTCTCTATTTGTCTATGCCTAAAACTTCTTAACCCTTACAAATGAGGCAAAATGCCATATTTATAGAACCCCCCAAAACATGTCAGCCTAGATAAGATTTTACAATAATAATTAGGCACAACAAGTCAGCCAGAAGAGATTCAAATTGAGATAAAATATGCATTAAATGCATGAACTTCATCCAGGTTGGCCTGGGATTTCCAATGCAGCTCGAACCAATGCATGGAAAAATAATAGGTAAGCACAAATCTCAATGTATCTAATCTTCAACTACCTTCCCCTTTGTCTTTATTCCAATCCAACATTTCATGAACTTTCAAAAGCACCCTATCCAAGTTAGCCATAGGTGGTAAAGGAAAAACCCTAAGTCACCTTTCAATTGATGCAATTTCTTCCCTAGATTGTTTCACCGACTTATCCCACTCAACCTTATATGTTAGGTATTTATCAATAACAACAATGAAGGTGACCGCATAATCTAACTGGTGTTCAGAAATAGAATCATCATTAATTGGAGCATAAACATCATGCCACCACTTTCTCAACTATTCTAAACTCAAATACTTAGGTGCAGTCTTCCTTCTTCTTGTCATAATCTCAAAGAAATCGATGCAACCATTGTAGACACCAGCTAGGGTATCATCAATTTGTCTCCTCTATTTGTATATCTTCTTCAGAACCTTTTGCCTAATCTTCAATGCTTCAAACCACTCCCAAGGTTTAACAGCTCTGGAGGAAGGGAGAATTTTATCATTTACTAGCTTATCCTTGGTATACTCCATGATGGTTTTAGTTTTCTACAGCAGGAGATCTGTATCTTCTTTGTCCTGAGCTAACACCTCCTTCAACCAATCAGTTGCCCCCATAGCATCTTTCCCATATGAAAGAATGTCCCTGATAGCATCATTTCCTTTTGTTTGCACCCCTTGCAGCTAATTTGTAGTAGAAAGAGTGGAGGCCTTCATTCTCTCAAGTTCAGTGATAGTTTCCCGGGGTAAGGGATTTGTAGCAAAAGCCGAGGGGTTAATGGATTGCAAGGGTTTCATAAGATCCTCTAAGCATTTCTTGAGTTTTTCATTTTCCTTCTTTAGCTCTTGCTTACTTTGAATTTCCTTCCTCAATCTCCCCCGGATAACTATGCTAGAACCTTGATAATCCTCAATGTCTTGCTCAACAGAAGTGGGACCCAAATTGAAAGTCTATACATTATAATCCTTCGCAGTTACCTCCTCCCTATCCTTATTTGGAGTAGGAGTTGCAATGTGGACAACTCTATTACTCACCTCATCTCTTTCAATCCTTGAGATGACCTTAGCCTTCTTCTTACCTTTGTCTTTTCTGATCTTAGCAAATAACTCATCCCAGTTAGGTGGAGTGTCCTACACAACAACTTGTTTTCTCTTTATCTCCTTGTCCAACCAATCTGGGGCAGTGGACTCTAACTACACTTCGCTTTGTTTCTCCTCTTCCTATTGATCTTTAGGTGCTTCCTCATTCAAACCCTACTTCTCAGGAGTCTCCATCCTACTCTCCTTCTCCTTAGCATGTTCTTGTGCTCAGGCGATGGAATATTTTCTGCTTCTTCTTCTTCTCCTGGAGGTGATTTGACCTCTTCAGTCATAACAAGTGACTCTACATATGCAACCAAGGGAGAGTGCATTATCTTTTCAACTTTTGCCTCTGCACTATAAAGGTCACCCTCATGAAATTCCTCTCCCTCAGTGTTTGGATGATCTTCGACCTTCTTAGATTCACCTGGTTGATTTTGAACTTCATGGGAAGAAGGAACACAATCATGTTGCTCCTCATGAGAAGTAACCGGAGGAGGATCATCTTTAGGCACACTATCCTTGGGAGAAGGAGTCCTAGACCTCCTTGTGTATACCTGTGCCTTCTCTAAACTCTCTATATTTACCACAGGTGGAGCAACTCATTCCTCTCCCACCTTGGAGCCTGCTTTTTGTGATAATCTCACAATTCTTCTCCTTTTAGGGACAGGAACATCAACCTCAGGAATCTGCTTTTCAATTCGTTTCTGTTTAGAATTCTTAGTCCTTGACCTTTTCTTAGCAATTGGATTTCTCTACTTTTCTGTTTCTTGGAATTCCTCCTCCTGAACACCTTTAATCTTAATCTTCAAAGGAGAATCCAACTTCCCTTTTCCCTTAGGATCTTGCTCATTTGATTCTTCAGAAGTGGAGTGAGGATCCAAATCTCCCATTAAATCCTAGGTGCACTGTACACCTTCATTTTCCAACTCCCACAGCTTATGCTTAAACCACATTCTGGTGAACTTGGTGACTGGATCCATTAACTACTTTAGTTTTGTCTTTTCTTCCTCTAACTAATCCACATCACCAATTGTCTTGTCCTTTACTACTTCATAAGCATGACCTTGAATTAGATCCCCATCAACCTCAAGCTGACCAGGAACTGCCTTCACCTTATATAGTAGGACTGATTCAACTGGAAGGTGAGAAAAATTCTTCTTCCTAACCTCATATTCATTGCTGCAATTGGCCCAGTAGTCCTCCAAATCAACCTTACGGCTATACTCTCTGGCCTTCTTTTGGGCTTCACTTGTGATATAAAATCTGGACCTCTTCGAAAGGAAAGATAAGCCAAGAGTACTCATCTCCTCCTCTGAAGCTTGGGAAGAAATAATGGAAGGGCAGGCCTCTCCAGTGCCTACTCTCAAAGTAAAGTCCCCACCAAAACTAGTCTTATGTTTGTCCCTTTTGACAATGGCATCAAAGTCACATATCTGTCTAGTGACTTCCAAAAGTATGATATGATCAGTGGGATACCTTGGAAGCCTATATGGAGCCCTTTAACAACCATCAACCCGGATGTATGAGAAGGTTGGGAACTGAATGAACCAAGCGCCATATTTTCTTAATTAGCTCCTTGTCCTGGTCTAAAATCCTCACATGCTTTGCTCCCTACAGCAACCTAGTGATATGCATGGTGAATGAATCATTCACCCTCCTATAGCTTGAGCTTTCCAAATGCAACTAAGGGTACACCTCATAAATAATATCTTGTCCAAAGGTGCCCCTGCTACTCAATCCCTTGTAAGGACGAAACCTTACAAGAGCATAGACCAAGTATGAGGTCATTGTGAAGGTTTTGGTTTTCAACTCCTTCCGCTCCCACCTTGGAGCCTGCCTTTTGTGATAATCTCAATATTCTTCTCCTTTTAGTTGTAGGAACATCAACCTCAGGAATCTACTTTTCAATTCCATTCTATTTAGACTTCTTAGTCCTTGACCTTTTCTTAGCAATTGGCTTTCTCTACTTTTCTGTTTCTTGGACTTCCTCCTCCTGAACACCTTTAATCTTAATCTTCAAAGGAGAATCCAACTTCCCTTTACCCTTAGGATCTTGCTCAGTTGATTCTTCAAAAGTGGAGTGAGGATCCAAATCTCCCATTAAATCGTAGGTGCATAGTACACCTTCATTTTCCAACTCCCACAACTTATGCTTAAGCCACATTCTGGTGAACTTGGTGACTGGATTCATTAACTACTTTAGTTCTATCTTTTCTTCCTCTAACTAATCCACATCACCAATTGGCTTGTCCTTTACCACTTCATAAGCATGACCCTGAATTAGATCCCCATCAACCTCAAACTGATTAGGAACTACCTTCACATTATATAGTCGAACTGATTCAACTGGAAGGAGAGAAAACTTCTTCTTCCTGACCTCATATTCATCGCTGCAATTGGCCCAGTAGTCCTCCAAGTCAACCTTATGGCTATACTCTCTATTGGCCTTATTTTGGGCTTCACCTATGATATCAAATCTGGACCTCTTGGAATGGAAAGATAAGCCAAGAGTACTCATCTCCTCCTCTGAAGCTTGGGAAGAAATAATGGAAGGATAGGCCTCTCCAGTGCCTATTCTCAAAGGAAATTCCCCACCAAAACAAGTCTTATGTTTGTCCCTTTTGACAATGGCATCAAAGTCACATATCCGTCTAGTGACTTCCAGAGGTATGATATGATCAGTGGGATACCTTGGAAGCCTATATGGAGCCCTTTGACAACCATCAACCCGGATGTATGAGAAGGTTGTGAACTGAATGAACCAAGCCCCATATTTCTTAATTAGCTCCTTGGCTTGGTCTGAAATCCTCACATGCTTTGCTCCCTGCAGCAACTGGTGATATGCATTGTGAATGCATCATTCACCTTCCTGTAGCTCAAGCTTCCCAAATGCAACTGAAGGTACACCTCAAAAATAATATCTTCTCCAAAGGTGCCCTTGGTACTCAATCCCTTGTAAGGATGAAACCTTGCAAGAGCATAGACCAAGTATGAGGCCATTGTGAAGGTCTTGGTTTGTATCACATTGGACAACTGCTCATGAATCACTTTGCTAATGACACCTGCATAATGGGAGTCAGCCTTCTCCTGTTCCATCCTTACAATAATGTGACACATCCAATTCTCAAACATACCAGCATTCTTTAGTCCAACCACCCTGCTAAGAAGAGTGATGGCATCATAATACTCCTTTTTGAACTTTGCCCTGAATAACTACTTAGGAATTTTGGAATAATAAGACTTAGGCTTCTCCAGCCAGGAATTGATAAGCTACTGAGATTTAACAGTCTATTCTTCATAGTACTCCTGAGCTTCCTTCATGTTGAATGCCACCACATGAGATCTATCCGGCATATCAAAACTTTGAGCAATGGAAACAGGGTTGAGATTCACCACAATCCTCCCTTGAGGGCCAACAATTCTTTGTGTATCACTATCATAGTGCCTAGCACACTCAAGGACTAGCTCATAACACTGCACCGTGGAGGGGAAACCAACTACATGCACCAATCCTAATTCTAACATCCTCTTAGCCACCAGAGGAAGATCTTGTGCTGCCATTTTGCCTTTGAACTCCTCATAGTCCCATAGTCCAAAATTGGTATCATTTACCTCTGACCAGACATAAGTGATCTTACTCTCTGGAATCTTTCTCTTGATGTCCATCTTTATTCTTTCTGCTTTGAATGTGGAAGATCCCTCCATGTCACCCTTAGCCTTTCCAATGGTTACCTTGCTAGATTCAGCCTGCACTTGACAAACAAACCACAATAAAGATCACAGGAAACCAATGTTAATCAATAAAAATCATCATTAAACCTTATTAAACCTCATATAAAATGATCATGTTAAACTTTGGGTTTTAGGACCATCTGTGGAATCCAAGCCAGGGAGGAATTTCAGAGAATTCCGGGCCAAACGGATTCTAGCAGAATGAACAAGAAAACACCAAATAGCAATTCAATCCGATCATTATTGATCAATATATAGCATGTGAGATTTCAAAATAGCATAAATAAATCATAAAATATAACATCACCTATTAACACACCATGCTATTTCAAATTCCATCATATTTCATCAAATTTTGGAAAAATCCGCCAGAGATGGATTTCTGCAAAGGGGAAGACACATTGCAAATTCGGAAAATATAGGGAGCCAAGGACTTCGGGAAAAATCCGGACCCGAAGGAAATCCGCGGATAAGGTAAAACTCAGAAAGTATGTGAATTCCGGGAAATCGAAGGAGATCGGGAAAATCCGCTAGAGACGAAAAATCATGGACTGAGGATGAAACCCGAACTGCAACACTAAATGACAATTTCACTCAGAAAAATGGATCGATCATAAAATTCGACAATCTAGGCCTGAGACAAGTTTGATATGGGCCTTCTATAGGTTTTCCTAGAGTTCTTGGCCAATTAGAAGGCATACTAAAGATAAATTGTGATGCCCTAAGTCAAACCCCACAAATCTGCCTTTAACGCACAGGCAAGCTCAGGATTCAGGCATTTCAACTGTGAAGTGACTACTAGGGGAAATCACGACTCTCAAGCAAGACTCCTCATTATGGAAAGAAACAAAAAAGCTCAGAAATTACTCGAGAGACCATAAATCAAACAATGTTATGCAACCCTAGCCACGAAAAATGTTCAAATAATGTAGAGAATTAAACCCCAAGCAAACCAAAAATGCCAAGGCAATGCTAATCATTCATCAATCAAAAGAAGGGAAATTGAATACATACCATTTGATGCAGCAGAAATCGAATGAGGCATAAATTATCAATTTAATGGTGCCCAGCAAAGACAGCAACAACAATGCTCAAGAAATCACCACTTAAATTAAACAATTCACCAACTTAGCACCCTAAATCAAATTGAATGCCAAACAAGAAGCACTCTGTAGCTCAATCGATGACAAAAAATAAAGCACAATGGCACAAAAGACCTCAAAGATTGGTTAAATACATTGTTCAAAGCTCGTACAAATGACATTAATGCCGCCGACAAGACAACCAGGAAAAATCGGGAACCCGACAAATAGGATGGAATCTGGAAGAATCTAGTCAAAGTAGAATTTCACGAAGAACGAAAATCTCTGAACCACAGTGCTCAGCCGGAGTCCAAGCAGGATCTGGGAAAATCCAGTCGGGGTGGAAAGTCCCAAACTTTAGTGAAAACCCGGACTTCCCTCAAAACTATAGATCTTCAATGAATAACTTAGGGGACCACTTAGGCAATCAAAATAAACATTTAAGCACATGCCAAAGTAAGATAAAACCTCAAAATGAAAGAGCCAAGACACCAAAACCAAGGCAAAAGAGAGTCCCTGCCTTCAGCGGGGCGTGTGTGTGAAAACTGCACAACACCTAGCATAAATTGACACACAGGCAATATATTTGCATCTTTTTCTCTCCCCCCAACATAAATTTGGACATGTGTCTGCACATGCGAGATGGGAGTGGTGATTTGATAGGGAATAATGGCATGTTATGTGAACATCTATACTAATATAGAGTGATTAAATGAATGCACTTAAAAGATGATTAAAACATAACAATTAATATGCACATACGTGAATGTGTGGAGGATTTGTTGCAAAGATTGTGGAGAAAGTATTGCTCACCTTTTATGGAAATAAATTGAGCAGTTAATGAAGATGAAGTGGAATGAGGTGAGATAGAATGAAGTGATGGAAGAGAAAGAGAGGTGGTGATCGATGGGTAGATGGGCGAAGAAATGGACTTCCACGTAAGTGGAAGTCTTTATTATGAGAAGTGTGTACCTTAATTAGCTAGAAGGAGAGACACTAGGTCCACTTCCCTTGGTTGTAGGAAGCTCGAGTGCTGGATGCTAGGTGAATTTCTACAAGAACTCTTCTTTGGAAGCTGGGTTGTGATATAATCTGAGGTGATGACCATTGACAAGTAATTTGAATATGACAAGTTCAATGGTAGTAAGTTGAACAACTCCATTAGAAAATACCTCAATGAGTTCATATGGTCCTAACCACCTTGTCTACATTTTTTTTGCATTGTCTTGATATCTTGAGTCATAGAGAAGGGCCCAATCTCTTGGTTGGAATTTCTTGTCCTTGATAAATTTCTCATGCCACTTGATTCTCTAATTCTGCACTACCTCTATATGATGCAGGTCTACTCTTCTTATCTCATCCAAAGCATTTAGCTGCATAATTATTTCTTTTTGTGCCTCAGAAATATCCATCCCAAAATCTACTGCAGTCTGAAGAGTCTCATATTCAAATTCAATGGGCATCATGGTTGTCTTTCTATACAACAACTCAAATGGAGTTAAGCTTGTAGTTGTTTTGTAGGTTGTCCTATAGGCCCAAACAAGTTTTGGTAATATTTTTTTCCAATCCTTTCTATGAATAGCTACCATTTTGGTCATAATGGCTTCAATTTCTCTATTGGTCACCTCAACTTGGCCATTAGCCTAGGGGTGATAAGGAGTAGACTTCCTGTGCCTTATGTTGTACTCATTAACTAGTGTTACAACAAGGGTTGATGTGAATTGAGCCCCTTGATCAGTCACTATTTCTCTTGGGACTCCATATCTTGTGAAAATTTCCTCATAAAAAATTTTGCAACCTTGTTATCTCTTGCATGCTTCATGGCTTTAACTTCTACCCACTCTATCACATAATCAGTGGATACGAATATATAAGACTTACCATTTGATGGAGGGTCAATGGTTCCCACAAAATCTATTCCTCACTTGTCAAAGGGAGTGATTACTACCTAAGGGAAAAGTGGCATCTCATCAGATCTGGTTGGTCTTCCCATTCTTTGTCATCTATCACATTTTTTGGTATACCTTCCTATGTCCTTGTGGAGTGTTGGCCAGTAATATCCTATGTTCAAAATCTTCATTACTTTCCTCTTGGCTGCAAAGTTTCCTCGACAAAGTTCATTGTGACATGCATGAAAAATTTCATGTCTCATATTCTCTCAGACATCTCCTCATGACATGGTTTGGTCTAGTATAAAACAAACATCCAACAATCCAAGAGAAAGGAAAATATTTTTCAATGAGTGCCCTTTTCTCTTTTGGAGAGAAGTGAGAAGGAACTCTACCTGTGACCAAATAATTGGCTATGTCAGCATAATATGGTGTTTGTATATTGAGGGAGAATAGATGCTCATCAGGAAAAGATTCATTTATGGGTTGATTGTCTTCTGATGTAGTCAGCCTTAAAAAAAATCTGCAACAACATTTGTCTTCCCTGGCTTATCCACAATGGTTATATCAAACTCCTGTATCAACAATAACTATCTTACCAACCTACCTGTGATCAAAGGTTTATTCATGAGATATCTAATGGTTACATGATTAGTGTGCACAAATATTTGGTAGCCTGTTATGTAATGTCTGAATTTGTTTAGTGCATAGATTACTGCGAGCATTTCTTTCTCTGTCACTATATAATTGAATTCAGCTCCTTGTAATTTTTTGGTGACAAAGTAAATGGAAATTTGAATAGCTCCTTATTTCTATCCTAAGACTGATCCTATGGCATAATCTAATGCATCAATATGGATGTGGAAGGGAAGTTCCCAATTAGGTCATTTGAGTATAGAAGCATGAGTCAAAGCTACCTTCAAGTCAGAAAATTCCTTGTCGCGGGCTTAGTCCACTGAAATTCAACATCTTTAGTGAGAAGAGTATACAATGGGGTTGCTACCTTACTGAAATCCTTGATGACATGCCTATAATATTCTGCATGACCCAAGAAACTCCTAACATCCCTTTGTTTTGTAGGTGTGGGCAGATTTGTGATTTCCTCAATCTTTGTAGGATCTACTTGAATTCCCTTGTGGGAGATGTAGTGGCCAAGAACTACACCTTCCTACATCATAATGAAGAACTTTTTCACTATTTACGGAAAAGTTTTGGTCTTCACATCTCTGTAGAACTCTCTTGAGATTTTGCAATGCTTCATTAAAATCAACACCATAAGTGGTAAAGTCATCCATATAAATTTCCATGCAATCATGAGAAATGTATGAGAATATGCTAATGACTGCTGTATACACATAAAAATGGTCATGTCTATAATCCTAGCAATTAATTAAATATCTATTATTTAATTAATTTTTCTAAAAATCCTCTACATATGATTAAATTTAATTAATTTAATTATATTGTTCATTCATCTTATTTCTTCTTTCGTAATTAAATAAATTTATTTTATTTAATTATTTTCATACGTCCACTTAATTAATTAAATAAATACATTTTATTTATTTAAATTAATTATCATTGTTTGAATTTAAATTAAATCTTTTGATTTAATTAAGTTTAAATATTTCTCTTTCTTCTATTTTAAATTCTTCTTCTAATTAATTAAATATTTCATTTAATTAATTTCATAAAAGTGATTTAATTAAATAAACCTTATTTAATTAAAGGATCTTATGCTTTCTTTCTAAATCACAATTAGATATTTTATTTAATTGTGAAATCTTCTGTTTTCTTCTCATATCATAATTTAATATTTTATTTAGATATGATATCTTCTGTTTTCTTCAAAAAAAATCTTGATTAAAGCTTTCTTCTTATCACAAACTTTCTTCTACTTTAAAAGCTTAATTAAATATTTCATTTAATTAATAAAAAGATGAATATCATCCACAAGTAAATAATTGAATTTTTAATTCATTATTTAACAACTTTTAAATCTTTCTTTTATCTTTTTAAAGAAAGATGATTTCTTATCTTCTTATCTTTTCATCTTTCATAAAAATAGAAAAATCTTGTTTTCAGGTTTTCTTCTATTTTCTCTTCAGTTTCATCCATCTTCAGCCATTCGATCTGCCAGGAATTATCACAACCATTAATCAAGACAGCCAATTAGAATCCTTCGAAAAACTCTATAAATACTGTGTGAATCTAAGCATTAAAAAGAGGCAATTAATTAGAGTACATGCATTTAATTCATTTAGCATTCTAGTATCATAGCATCATGTTTATTTCAATCATCTTAGTTCAATTCCATATCATGGCTTAATCTTGCATCATGCATCATATTTAAATCTCGTTCTTTAGGAAAACATTTTGTTGAGCCTAGCATATAATCTGAGAGCAAAAGCTGGAATCAACAAAAACACTGAAGATAGAGGACAATATGACAACAATCGAAATAGAATATTGAGTTTGCATCTCCTTATCTCTTATTTTCATGTTTTGAATATAATGTCTTATTGATGTGCTTGAATAGTATTTATTTCATTTCATTATTATGCATATTTTCGATCACACATTTTTGGCACCCACCGTGGGGCCTATGCCCCCATTTTAGACTTTTTTCTTGCAGGTTTTTCTTGCAGGTTTTCTGACATTCGGCAGCGCATCTGGAAGATTCAAAAATTTTCCGTTTTGCAGGTACTTTAGCACATATGAAGACTATTTCGGTGCATTGGGGAAGTTCTGAAGAGCATTTAGGGAACATAATGGCACATATGGGGATTTCTGAAGAGCATTTAGGAGTTTAATTAGCGCATATAGGTTCTGTTCCTGTGCATTTGGTCTCTGTTCTTGCGCATTTGGGTTCTATTTTTGCGCATCTGGGTTATGTTCTTGCACATTTGAGTTATGTTCTTACGCATCTGGGTTATTTTCTCACGTATATGAGTTATTTTTTTGTGCATTTATTGTGTGTTTCGGCGCATCTAGGTTGTAACAGAGATTCTAAGTCTGACGCCTTCCGCAGACAAAATTTCTTTCTTTTACTTGCTGGTTTTAAAATGAATCAATCTAGGGTAGCCACCACATCTTTATCATGTAGTTAAAACAAACCCCATGTCTGTTGTGAAGCAAAATCTTCACTTAGATTAAATCATTTTTTATTTTGGTGCATCTAAAATGAATCTATCTACTCTTTTTGACTGTGTTTGAAAGTGGTAGGTGACTATGCTCTCACCCTGTGCAAACTAGGTGATCAAAAAGCTAGACCCACTTTTCCCTGTGTAACCTTGACTTGATAATCGAAGTATCCTTTCCCCTTGTGCACTTGTGCGATCCTGGGTGTAAGAGAAACGGTTATTGACTCTAGAAATTGGGCCTGCCTGGGGATTTCATCACCTCAACGCGACTCAAACCGGCAATGGAGCTAAGGCCAAGCTACCCCCGACCGGTATATAAATGTAAACCTTAAGGGAAAACCTAAGGTTGCTTGTGCGGATGTGTCATACGGACGGAGTTGTACTCCCTTAAACCCTATTGAGCTTAACCTCTTCAGGCTGGAGTGCCACCTTAATGGTGATTAATCTCTTGCCCCATGTATGGCCACTCGAACGGGGGTCCCGAATTAAATACCATTATTTAGAAAGCCAAAAACCTTCTATTTGCTAGTCTAGCACCGGTCAGTGTGAAGCCTTCCACACTTTCGTAGTCTTTAGTAGAGGTGATCAATCTGCCAGTGGAGTTTCATGGGGGTTGGAAGCTTGGTTGGCCTGAGAAGAGAGTGCACTGTAAGGGGGAGCCCGTGCAGCCAAGCTTCTGAATTCACACGCTACTAATATGCGGTTGGGGAAACCCATGTGGAATCTAGCGGATATTGTCCTGGCCTAACTTAAGTTGTGCTTGTCTTATTCTGTGCTTGGTTACGTTCAACTTAAATCAGACTATTTGTTGTGTTTTTCAATAACATTAATTCAGATAAAGGATCATCCAAAACGAACATGAAAAACTTCAGCTGAAAATTTTCAAAACTGGTCAAAAAACTATCTTTGGAAAACTGTTTTAGCGCATCTAGAAAAAACTGTAGCGCATCCACTGCCTGGTTCAATGCATCTGAGTCATTTTTCAGCATATTTAGGGACTGTCTTAGCGCATCTGCTTCTTGGTTTAGCACATATAAGGTCTACTTCTGCGCCTTCAAGGTATTCTGCAGCACATTTGACTCTTTCTCCAGCACATATACCTCTTTCTGCAGCGCATTTAGGGAACAAAATAGCGCTTTTGGTTGAATGTCAAAAAAAATTTACACAGACCCAAATTTTTGATATTTCTCTCCCATGTTGAGGAAGTGGAAATCAACCAAGTTCGTCAAGAAATCAGTCTTCAATAGGATCAAGAAACCCAAAACAAACTTAAGTTACAAGGAAACTTTGGACCGAAGAGAATTTTTGTATAAGAGTCGACACGTCTTGCTTCATTATCGCAAATTTCTCCATAGATACCAAGACTATGTTAGAGGATTCACTGACGAGTACGCTGTAGAACCTTTAGCTACTCAAGCTTATTATCAAAGATTAGCTCTATCTCAACATCACAATCTCAATCAACCTCTTGAGTTTGAGAATATACCACAACCTTCAATTGAATATTCAACACATCCTAGTCAAATCCTTCAATGATATTCAATAGATTTGCAAATATTTTCAAAAAACAGGGATTGAAACTTTAGGAGTACACCTCACAAGCAAAATTTTGGATTATTGATTCAACTTCCCTCAAAACAGGATTATGATATCCTTCGTCTTTAGAAGCCATAATCAAGAATTGGGAGCATCTTTGATCATATCATAGGATTCCTTTCATATGCCTATTTTTACAAGATCTCAATACAACAAACTAGGAGAAGAGTCTCAATGAGGCAGCCATACCCATAACATTCAAGAAGAAGGTGAACATGGTAATCCTCATTATAGTGTGAATGGCAATCCTCTTTTTAGTGACAACAATATGTATAATAGAGAAATAAACCCATTTCATAAGTACAAAAACATGAACAAAATTCCTGTCGATAGTGATGATGAGCAAGAGGAAGAACTTCACATTAGAGAGGTTGAACAAGACCCCAAGTTTCTTAAAGCCATAGAAAAGATCCTGCAACGTGACAAAGAAAAGTATTTTCTCTTCCTAGCCGATCAAGGAGCTAAACTGCCTAAGGATTTTGATACTGAGAAATTAAAGAGCAAAGACGAAGAAACATCCCCATCCGATCTTACTGTTCTTACTCAACAATTTAAGGCACTCCAAGGACAAATCAAAGAGTTACAAGGGGGGACCACAACAAAGAAATACACTCTTGATGACATATGTCCTTATCCTTTTGATAGAAGTCTCAATATGATTCCATTTCCCAAACATTGTGAAATTCCCAAATTTGATCGTTATAATGGGAAATCAGATCCAATTGATCATGTTAGAGACTTCCGAAACATGACTTTAGAATTTTCACATGAAGACACTTACTTGATGCATTTGTTCCCCAAGAGTCTTGGAAGTCACTCTATGGAATGGCTATCAAAAATCACACCTCCTGTCCAGACATTTGAGGAATTGATCAATTTGTTCATAACACAATACTCCTACAACATCCAACACCAAATCACCATGATTGATCTTTGCAAAGTTGCACAAAAACCTGGTGAACCTTTCACTACCTTTCTTCAAAGATGGAGAAGAATGTTCGCTAGGTATCCATGTCATGTTCCTGAAAAGGAAAAAATGGTTACTTTCATTAATAGCCTAAATTCAGAAATGAGCTATCGCTTAAATCTACATTGTCCACCTTCCTTTGAGAAATTGATTGAGGATGCCATCACCATTGAAGGTGCTTTGGTCAAAAGAGGGACAATAAAACTTGACAAGGACAATCCTAGCTCGTCTAACCATTATAACAATCAAGACAAGTCTAAATTTTGGACTCGTAACAAAAAATTTGTAAACAATGGTGTTGTAGATGCAAATCATGTCTAGACTAAGCCGTTTGTTCTGAGTACTCCAAATACTCCTCATAACAATAATTACAACAATGTCAATTCTGTCACGAATCAAGGAAACAATCCTCCCCCTCCAAAGAACAACATGAATCAAAATACTACTCCCAATCAGGGGACTGTCAACAATCAAAATTACCGTGGAAACAACAACAACAACACCTTAGGGAGTACCTCAAACATGAACCCACAACACTTTTCATTCTTCTCTAGTAGAAGAACTTTCACTCCACTAGGACAATCCTTGGAATCTGCTTTCAAAGAGGTTATGGAAAAAAATGACCCTACTTTACCACCTCAATGCAATTATGAACCTAGTGTAAAACCTCCATCATGGAATGAAGCATATTATTGTGACTATCATAGGTGCAGAGGTCATCGTACAAACAACTGTCAAGCCTTGAAGCATGCTATTCAAGACCTAATTGACAATGGCATTATCACAATAGAAGGACAACAAAAATCCAATGAAGACCACCAAGCATTTCACAACCCCTTGCCAAATTATCAAAAGGGAGAGTCTTATGACAAAAATGTGAATCAAATTGAGGACACTATAATCCATCACCTCTATATGGATGATGAGCAAATCAACGTTATAAAAATCAATGAAAATATAGACAATGGACAAGTTAATGTCACGATAAGAGCACAAGCTAAAGTTGTCTTGAAAGGTGCCTCTTCAAAATCCATTGAGCCCTTCCCTCAACATCAATATGACTTAGTTAACCAACTTCGAAAAACTCCGGCTCAAATTTCCATTTTAGAACTCCTGAAGATTTCCCCCACACATAAGGAAATTTTAGAGAAGGCCCTTTTTGAAACAATTGTATCCACGGATTTGGATGTGAACCGATTTCAAGCCATGGTAGGACACTTGTCCTCACCCACATGTCTTTCATTCTTTGACAAAGATGATGTTTCCATGACTCATCCCCACAATTCATCATTATACTTAGAGGTCATGATCCACAAGTTCTGTGTAAAACGTGTCCTAATAGATGGAGGGGCTAGTTTGAATATATGTACCTTGAAGCTGGTCCAAGCTTTAGGATTTTCTGAGGACTCCATTGATCCTAGAAGAAAGATTACTATTAAAGCCTATGATGATGAGGAAAGAATGTCTAAAGGTCTAATCATGCTACCAATCAGAGTGGGACTTGTTATCAAAAATACCTTTTGTCAAGTATTAGAACGGGATCTGGCATATAACATCTTGTTGGGTCATCCTTGGATCCATGAAATGCAAGCTGTTCCGTCCACGTACCATCAATGTCTTAAGTTTCCATATGACATACAAGAAATCACTATATCAGCTGATAATTCAAACACCCAAAATTGTGCCAACATCAAAGCTAGTCAGGATACTTTGGTTCCAAACAATCGAGAAGCGCTTGCTAATACTTCTCCTAAAAATGATACACAAATTAGTCAATTAGCCAAAACTTTGACAAGAAACTGCAGTTCAAGGAAATTGGAGTTGGGGAATATTCTCTCTGTCTTGCTAATCTACCTACATCACCTCGATCACATGGACAACCTTCTATTACACAACAACAGATATCAGTGGCATCAACATCAACACAACTACAAATAGATCCAACTACCAAGTTCAATGGACAATTCATCAAAGAAAAATTCCCCATGGGAGATCCTAAGGATACAACAATTCTGAATTGGCTTTATAAGGATGAAGATGAAACAGTTCTAAATGTCACCTTACCAACTGACAGATATGGGAAAGGGTATTCCATCATGCAGAAGATGGGCTATGAAAATGGCCCTATTGGAAAAATAAAAGAAGGTGCAGTTGAGCCTATCCATCTTCCAGGGCTTGCTGCATATGATAAAACTGGACTAGGCTATGACTCTACTCCATCCAACCAATCACAGGGGAATGTCTTTACATTGCAAGAAGGTTCTGATAAGAAAGAGGCATGTTTGGCATCAATCCTGAATTTCATAGAAAATAACTCTGATACAGATTATGTTGAATATGAATGGGATACCATCCATGATGATGAATTTTGGAGAGACAAAGAGGTAGATGTCATACACAAGTATACACCAACTTTAATCAAAGGAGAAGGTTTAGGGTCCAAACCACAAGAATTTGAACTACAAAGCAACTATGAGTCTAGTGATACTGAGTCGGATTTTAACGAACAAGACTATCAGGAGAATAGTACCATCATTGATCTACCTCATACCTCGGATCCTACCGATAACTCTGTTTTGACCCTAACCATCGTCGATTTCACACGACCAAATGACTTGTTACCTTTAATCCATCCTGATCTCATTGACAGGGATCTAACTGAACCTATTGATACACCTATTTTTCCAAATGATGAAGCTATCATAAACTTCCTTTCCGCAGATGATGCAAATGATTGTTCCACTAGCGATTTTTGGCACAAAGTCTTTAATCAGGAGAGTGTCAAGTCTCCTAGCTACAAAAATGAAAATAAAAAGGAATGATCTAGTGGTGAAAACTAGAATCTGGCAGTACTAGATCAACCAAAAGATAAAATAAATAGTGTATCAGATGGTGAAAACCTTTTCAAGGCACCAGCTGATGGGAAACTTGACACTCTCCCAAAGCACTATCATGAGCGATTTCCCATTATGATCGAGCCTACAAAGAAGATCAATATTGAAACTACAGATAATCCAAGGATTCTATGGGTAGCTGAATCAATGATAGATGATGAAATCCCAGGGTTCATGAACTTTCTCAAAGTTAATCAAGTTAATTTTGCTTGGTCTTATGCAGACATGCCAGGTCTTGATCCTCATCTCATAATGCATCATTTTTCTATCAAACCAGGAGCTAAACCAGTGAAACAAAAACTCAGAAAGATGCATCCTCACATTGCATTACTAGTTAAAGAAGAACTCAAGAAACTCCTAGATGCAGGATTTATAAGATCAATTGCCTATGCAGAATGGATCTCCAATATTGTCCCAGTAGCAAAGCCAGATAAACGCATTAGAGTGTGCACTGATTTCAGAGATCTTAACAAGGCCTGCCCTAAGGATGAATTTCCACTTCCAAGCATTGACACTATAGTTGATTTAACAGCTGGCCATGCCATGTATTCATTAATGGATGGTTTCTCTGGTTACAACCAAATCAAGATTGCAACAGAAGACCAAGAGAAAATAGCTTTCAGTTGTCCGTGGGGAACGTACTGTTGGAATGTCATGCCTTTCAGTCTAAAGAATGCTGGAGCTACTTATCAAAGAGCTATAACTACGATCTTTCATGACATGATGCACACATTCATGGAGGACTATGTAGATGACATATTGGCAAAATCATACACCAGAGAAGGACACCTAGAAATATTGTCTAAAATATTTACCAGATTGGAAAAATTCAAAGTTCGCCTAAATCCCAAGAAATGTGTTTTTGGGGTTACATCTGGAAAACTTTTAAGATATATTGTTTCAGAAAAGGGAATTGAAGTAGATCCTGCTAAAGTTCAGGCAATCATGGAGATGCCTCCCCCAAAGAACATTAGTCAGTTGAGATAATTACAAGGGTGACTTCAGTCCATAAGAAGATTCATTGTGCAATTGGCCTACAAAAGTCTACCGTTCACACATCTCCTGCATAAGAATGTTCCTTTTAGATGGGATGACAAATGTGAAATGGCATTTCAACAAATCAAGCAGTACCTGATGAACCCACCAGTTCTAGTACCACCAAATCCAGATAAACCATTGATCTTGTACATTGCCACAACAGAAACATCCTTGGGTGCATTGCTAGCACAAGAAGACCATACAGGGAAAGAATAGGCAATATATTATATCAGCCGAACATTGACAGGACATGAACTCAACTACACTTTCATTGAGAAGGCTTGCCTAGTAGTAGTCTTTGCTTCACAAAAATTTTGACACTATATGCTAACGCATATGATTAATCTTGTTGCAAAGATTGATCCACTTAAATATTTGTTAAGCAAAGCTACATTGACAGGAAGGTTAGCAAAATGGGTCATGATTCTAAGTGGGTTTGACATACACTATGTTGATTGCAAAGCAATCAAGGGACAAGTTATCGCTGATCAACTAGCAGATGCTCCCCTACAAGCAAAGCACCCCTTGCACATTGAATTTCTAGATGCCGATGTTTTCACTACAGAATCTAAACAACTACAGTCCTTATACTTTGATGGTTCTTTTACTCAACATGGATTGGGGGCAGGCATTCTCTTTGTCACCCCTCAAGGACATACCATTCCTCGGTCATATAGGCTAATGTTTCCATGCACCAATAACAGCTGAATATGAAGCACTAATCACTGGACTAAAGATAGCATTGGAATGGAGGATTACCGAGCTACAAGTTTATGGTGACTCATAGTTAGTCATTAACCAAATCAATGATGATTATCAGACTAAAGATGACAAATTGTTGCCATACAAAAAGATGATCGATGACTTCAAGAAGTACTTTGTGGACATCCAGTTCACACAAATTCCAAGGCTTGATAACAAAGCAGCTGACACTATGGCTACGATCACATCATTGGTACAACTCCCAGAAAAATAGACTCGCTATGAATTTCTAGTGGAACAATTATTTACACCTGCTTATGACACACCCAGAAGCCAAATTATCTGCCACTTGGTAGGATCCGATTCGCCCTGGTATGGTAAGATTTATGCCTACCTAAAAGATGACATTTTACCACCTGACTTATCTCATAACCAAAAACATAACTTTATCTGACAATCCTCTCGCTATACCCTTATCACTGATACCCTTTATCGCCATGGTCTTGATGGTACTTTACTTCGATGTCTTGAACGTGATGAATCTGACAAAGCTTTACAAGAAGTTCATGGGGGCATTTGTGGTACTCATTCAAGTGGACTAAATTTATCCAAGAAATTGATTAGAATGGGTTATTACTAGCCTACAATGGAGAGGGAATCATTCACTTTTGTTAAAACATGCTCAAAATGTCAGATTCATGGGAATCTCATTCATGCTCCAGCACAAGAACTACACTCGTTCACACCAACCTGGCCATTTTCCCAATGGGGGTTAGATCTAGTAGGAAAAATTCATCCTTCATCTTCAAATGGGCATAAGTTCATCATCACGGCGATAGAATATTTCACTAAGTGGATTGAGGCAGTGCCTCTCTCTAAAGTCACTGGAAAACAAATTTCATCCTTTATACTCAACTACATTATTTGTCGGTATGGTATTCCTAATGTCATTATTACACCTAATGGTCAACCTTTCAAGAATCAGGATGTTGATGAACTTTGTGAAAGATTTCATATTCAGCACAGATATTCAACGCCTTACTATCCACAAGGGAATGGCCAAGCAGAGGCCTCAAACAAGACTATACTAAAGATTTTGAAGAAGACCGTAAATGATTCAGGGAAATATTGGCATGTTCAACTCAATCCCACCTTGTGGGCTTACAGAACTAGTGTTCGAACGCCAACGGGAGCAACACCCTATGCTCTGGTCTACGAAGCAGAATCCATATTGCCTTTAGAGGTTGAAATACCATCACTCAGAGTATCACTAAAAGGTCTCATAACCGATGATGAATACAAAGTTTCTCGACTACAAGAGTTAGAACTTCTAGATGAAAAGAGACAGAGAGCAGCTGACCATTTGAAAGAATACCAACAGATGATGTCTCACAGCTATAATCACAAAGTAAAACCATGTACCTTTCAGGTGGGTGATCTAGTTCTGAAAGAAAACCCACGTAATCAACAAGACAAAGAAAAGAAAGGTAAATTTGAATCAAATTGGCTAGGACCTTATGTGGTTATTGCAGTCTACAGTTCAAGAGCCTACAAGTTATCAACACCAGAAGGGGACCTATTTGACGAACCCATCAACAGCATGCATCTCAAGAAATATTATGTTTAAGTCAGCTATCATAATCCAGAAAAAGTCCTGAAGAAATACAAAAAAAATCAAAAAAAGTCCTGAAGAAATACAAAAAAATTAGAAAAAGTCCTGAAGAAATACAAAAAAATTAGAAAAAGTCTTGAAGAAATACAAAAAAAAAATTAGAGAAAGTCACGAAAAAAAAATTCAAAAGAAAAGTCCCGAAAAAAAAAAAGATTTCAAAAAAATAGTAGAAAATGTCATAGGGTGAAAACCTGGCAAACAGGCAGTCTATTGACAGAAAAATACAAAAAAATAAAAAAAAATGAAATCAAAAAAATGCAATAAACACAGATAGTGAAAATCTGGCAAATAGACGCTATCTATACCTCTCCATCTATTAGTTCCTATTTTGCACTTTGGCTTTTCAGCTTTCCTTTTTCCGCATCTTTTTCCGCATCTTAGGGTTATAATTGCATCATCTTGCTGTCATTTTCCTAGAGTGATAAAATGTCTTACCATGGCTTGATCATTACATATTCCTTTTTCGCAAGTTGTGTCAGTAATCGGGGCAAAAGCTCAACTGGGGGCACTTAACTTTCAAAGCATACTAAGACAGCTGGACAATGTCATAAAATCCGATCAGGAAAACAAACAACCAACTCATGTGAAACCTTATCCAATCATCCCTCCATATCATGAACAATTTTCAGCAGATACCATATCATTGTCTATTAGATGATCCAAATATCTGAATAATATATGAAATAATAGTATTATATTTTGACCAAAGGTTGTTTGATTTTCGATATCATTACTCTGGAGCACACTCGATGATGTACTGAACTAGAGTGGCAAGGAACGAGAATGATTTTTCTTTGTCTGCTGTCTTGAGGTTAACGATCAATCTGATGCAAATATGTCATAGGACATGATTATCAAAGCAATATCATTGATGACAGTTCCACATTTGCATCGGAAGGGTGGTTAATCTTTGTCTGTTTATGCAAGAAATGCTCAGGTCATCTCGGTTCAATTATACCTCGATGCTTGTGTTTGCTTGCTATATCAAAAATCATGAAAGTTGTATTCAGGTCATCATTGGCGCTAATTTCCCCTCTGATGCTTGTACATACTTCCAACATTTTAAAATGCTCTATGATGATTCAAGAATGTTTATAACGGGCTCAACAAATTGGTTAGTTTCATTTAGTTGCATTTTCGTTAGATCATTGTATATATCTGCATATTGGATTCACATCAGTGTTCTGAAAGGCTGAATGAAAGCATTAAAGGTTGTCATGTAGTTTTGAACTCTTTGTGGAGGACATTTGTTTCATTTATCATTTCATATCATTTTTCATTCATTATCATTATCATCGTCATTTCTATTTCATTTTCTATCATTTCATATAATTCATTTTCTTATATCCTTATCATTATCATTATTATCATCATTGCTATTTTATTTTCTATCATTTCATATCATTCATTTTCTTATATCCTTATCATTATCATTATCATCATCATTATTATTTCTATTTCATTTTCTATCATTAGATTCATTCGTTATAATTTTCTTATCATTATCATGTATCATTTCTATTTCATTTTCTATCATTATCATTTTTCATTCATTCATCATTTCATATTATTTTCATAACATCATCATTTCTCAAATACTATTATCATTATCTTTTCTCTCATATCATTATCATTCATCATCCCATTATCATTTTATCATTTATCATTTACTATTATTTATCATCATCATCTCATAGCATTTCATTACCATTGCCCTCATTCCTTTCATATTATTGCATTCCACATTATAATTATTCTATTATCATCACATTGCCATTTTTCATTACACAAACATTACCAAACATATCATTTATCTTTTCATCATTATCATTAGCGGTATCACATTTATTCATTATCTACCATTTTCATATCATAATTTCATGATGCATTTCATACACATACTATTCATTTATGCATTTGCAACAAAATTAAAAAATCAACAACTCATATCTACATTATCACAATCATTACATCTACATCCTAGCTCATCCATTTGCATCATATCATTAGATCATCCTGCATCATAAGATTAGTCCGCAAAAACAATAAAAACATATCAAAATCCATCTCATATCATACATGCATAAACAGTAGCATCCATATCACATCAAGAATGCATAACATATCATCATCAAAATCATCGCCACTGCATATCATCGCTCATCAAAATAATACAAATGTCCAATGTCCAAATGAAACTAAAAAGTTCAAAACATAATACATGAGATATGATCAAAACTCAATAAACATGCCCTGCATATGTGCAAAATATATCTGTCCCAATCACTAGCTGGTAGATGCCCCTGAAGGAGTTGGTCCAGAAGGAGGCGGCCTGCCACTACCCCCTGCATCAGGATCCCGTCGAGGCCCTGTAACCTCTCTGCCATGTGTCGATGTCCGTGATCGGGTCCTCGTCCTGCTCTGTCATCATGGATAAGGCTCTTGACGCTCAGGAGGACACAACTCCTCGTATCGGACTCTATAGTACTCGGCTTCTCTAGCTGCCTCAAATCCCTCTGCAATGGCCTCCCGTAATGATGTACTCTCTACGGTACCCATGAGTCTTTGTGCCACACCCTCGGGCTCCAGTGCCCGTCGTCTAAGTGCATCCCTCTCCGCTACCAACTGTGTCACCTAGGAATCTGGGGCGGGCGCCTGAGCCTAAACCTGTGCCTGAGCCTGAGCCTGTATCTACATCTGGGCCTGTGAAAGTTGTGCCTGCAACTGCACTATCACACTCTGAGCCTGAGCTAGCTGGCTTTGTAGCTGTGCCTACTGTCCCTGAAAAGTCTGAACCTGAGCCTGCAATGCAGCTATCTGTGCCTGGTGAGATGAGGATGACACCCTAATCACTATCCGTGGTCTACCACCGGATCTGGCTCACTGAACAATCTATGCTCTGCCTAGACTATCCAACCTCTGCTACCTCTCCTCTCCACCATCATCTCCCCTATCATCACCATCATCCAAGCTGTCTTCGTCCTCATCTCCTCTATCTCCGCTCTCCTCACCCTCATCTCCCTCCTCCTCCTCTCCCTCCTCCTCCTCTCCTCCACCCATCGCCTACTCTCTGCCGACCACATCCTCCTGTCTCCTTGCTCCTGGTTGTGGCGGTACCCCAATCAACCGTGGCTCATCTGGCACTGTAAATCATGGAAATGGATGTGTATGGAAATACTGTGCATAATCATCTGTCATCCCTGCATCCTGCACCTCTGGTCTATCTATCTATACCTCTGGCTGTAAGGTAGAATACTCTGTGTATGCTACCTGGTATCAGATACATGGCCCCCATCCTGGATCACCCTTGCACCGCCCATAATGAGCAATGCCCTGTGGCATCCCCTATGTAAATCCAAACTGTCTCAGGACTCGTAATGCCAGAAATCTCTCAATAATAAAGGGGGTCCGCCCTATCAAATATTGCGGTCTATAGACAAACGACATCTCTAAGTGATCACTCCCCCATGCCTCACAATCCGTATACAGTCTCCATATCACTGCATCTATATCATCCAGTAACCGTCGCCAATACTCTACCTTGCCCGCTTTTGCTAGACAAGTGCACCAGAATATGCATACACATAAGGCCTCCCTACTGGCCTATATCTCGTACACTGAGGTCTCGTGATCACAATATGCTCCCATGCCCAGATTTGTAGAAGCATCACCCCACTCGCCAAGCTAGTGGATCCTCTATATACAACCTGATAAAGATCATGATACATGTCCGCCAATATACAACTCCCCCAAGCATACCTCCATGGCTGTGTCACCAACCACTCCAACATCCTACCCCAACCCACTACAAATCCCTTTGATCGATGGTCCGGTCCAAGGAAGCCTCTAATGAATGCAGCCAACACAGCAACTATGGCTGGATATCTACTGAAATCCTCCCAATCTATCCAGTAACCACAAATGCTCGCATCGCCACATATCCACCGCAGCGCCTCGGTACCACCAATCTCCTTGTGGTTATAAACCACAAGCGCACCGACAACTGGAATCCCAAGAATCCTATATACATCCTCAGGTGTCACACTCATCTCACCGGTCGGCAAGTGAAAAGTGTTATGTTCCGAGTGCCATCTCTCTGCCAAAGCGGTCAATAGTCCCCTGTTGATCTGAATACCTCGTGGCATGGTCAACAAAGGGCCCATTCCACAATCCGCTATCCACTATAACTCTGCTGGTGTAAGCTCTCCTATTCGCTTCCAACATAGTGGGAACCGCTCTCTAATCAAGAGGCTTTTAAAAGCCTCCTATTTTTTATCATCACAAAGACACATTAATCAGACTCCTATCATGTGATCTATCTATCTAGCAAATCCAATCAATAACCCATATCAACACAATCAATCAATCATATCCGTGACCCATATCAAGTGCTAAATCAATCTATCTAAATATCAAAATCAATCTACTCTATCATCATTTACTATTTGTTTTTCTTTTCAAGAAAGCAAATTTATCAAACACACAAATCATTTCCTATTTGTATTTCAGTCATGAATGCAAATTTGTACCCTCATTTTACTATTTGGTTTCTATCGCAGAAAGCAAATTTACCAGACATCTACTCTTTGTTTTTCAATCGTGAGAAGCAACGTTACCAAACACAAAATCAATCAATCAATCAGTTTACTCTTTGTTGTTCATCACAAAGTTATCAGCTATCTACTCTTTGTTTTCTATTTTGGGAAGCAAAGTTATCAGTTCTTTATCAGATTTTCTATCATTTTTTCCCCATATCAGCAGGATGGTACTACAATTCATCTATCTATTGACTAAGGAAGCGATTTAAATCATCATTTTTCATCACACAGGCATTCTGTTAAAAATTTCCCAAATGCGCCACTCTGTTACCCATATGCGCTAAAACACAAATGCGCTACAGTTTCAATCGAATGCGCTAAACTTTTTCCCAGATGCGCTAAAACTCGGCATACGCTAATCTATCATGTGGATGTGCAACTTTAACTCTCAAATGTGCAACTTTATCTATTTTGTAACCCTAGCCCTATATGCGCAATTTTGTGCCCTAAATGCGCTATGGGATCCTAACAGCCGGTTTTAACCTATATGCGCTACTCTATCTGTCGAATGCGCTACAAGATCAATTTTAACCTACGCCTATATGCACTACAAAATTTCCTATATGTGCTACATAATTTTTTGAAAGTGCTAAAAGTTTTATCGAATGCTCTAAAACGTGATGCAAAAACTGAAAACCGACCTAAAACACTTACAAAATTGATCCAAAATGCGAAATTTGAAATCATAAACGGTTGAAATCACTCAACGGGGGTCCATACGTAGTTGGTCTCTGGTATCAATGCGCTCGCTCGAATCTATGCCTGTGCAATGGGATCTCCATCTCGCCAAGTCACTATCAGAGCTCACTTTTCACTGTAGCAGCAGGGTGAAAATGACACTTCATTTTACCCCTTTTTACCTTTTAAGGGTCTATTAGGGTGAGAATTAATGGAATTTTTCATTTCTTCCATATTATTTTTCACCGGGCCATCATAAACATCATTTATCGGGAGCTAAATCACTATTTCCCTATCATTCTCGACATCATCTTCTGTGATTTACCTCCCGAGGGGGCATCATCGACATCAAAAATCAGAAACATATCAGGGGAAAAATTTTCTTTATTTTCTTTGAAGCAATGCATTTCACACATCACTTCAAAGAGGGGCAAAATGTATACACATAAAAATGGTCATGTCTATAATCCTGGCAATTAATTAAATATCTATTATTTAATTAATTTTTCTAAAAATCCTCTACATATGATTAAATTTAATTAATTTAATTATATTGTTCATTCATCTTATTTCTTCTTTCGTAATTAAATAAATTTATTTTATTTAATTATTTTCATATGTCCACTTAATTAATTAAATAAATACATTTTATTTATTTAAATTAATTATCATTGTTTGAATTTAAATTAAATCTTTTTATTTAATTAAGTTTAAATATTTCTCTTTCTTCTATTTTAAATTCTTCTTCTAATTAATTAAATATTTCATTTAATTAATTTCATAAAAGTGATTTAATTAAATAAACCTTATTTAATTAAAGGATCTTATGCTTTCTTTCTAAATCACAATTAGATATTTTATTTAATTGTGAAATCTTCTGTTTTCTTCTCATATCATAATTTAATATTTTATTTAGATATGATATCTTCTGTTTTCTTCAAAAAAAATCTTGATTAAAGCTTTCTTCTTATCACAAACTTTCTTCTACTTTAAAAGCTTAATTAAATATTCCATTTAATTAAGAAAAAGTTGAATATCATCCACAAGTAAATAATTGAATTTTTAATTCATTATTTAACAGCTTTTAAATCTTTCTTTTATCTTTTTAAAGAAAGATGATTTCTTATCTTCTTATCTTTTCATCTTTCATAAAAATAGAAAAATCTTGTTTTCAAGTTTTCTTCTATTTTCTCTTCAGTTTCATCCATCTTCAGCCATTCGATCTGCTAGGAATTATCACAACCGTTAATCAAGACAGCCAATCAGAATCCTTCGAAAAACTCTATAAATACCTATGTGAATCTAAGCATTAAAAAGAGGCAATTAATTAGAGTACATGCATTTAATTCATTTAGCATTCTAGTATCATAGCATCATGTTTATTTCAATCATCTTAGTTCAATTCCATATCATGGCTTAATCTTGCATCATGCATCATATTTAAATCTCGTTCTTTAGGAAAACATTTTGTTGAGCCTAGCATATAATCTGAGAGCAAAAGCTGGAATCAACAAAAACAGTGAAGATAGAGGACAATAGGACGACAATCGAAACAGAATATTGAGTTTGCATCTCCTTATCTCTTATTTTCATATTTTGAATACAATGTCTTATTGGTGTGCTTGAATAGTATTTATTTCATTTCATTATTATGCATATTTTCAATCACACAACTGCTCTCTGAAAAGTTGCAGGTGCATTGCATAATCCAAATGAGAGTATCGAATTGGAATAGGTCCCACATGGATAGGTAAATGTGTTCTTCTCCTAGTCCTCTGGTGCAATTTGGATCTGGTTGTAGCTATTGAATCTATCTAGAAAAGAAAAGTATTGCTTTCCTGCAAGTATGTCCAAAACTTGATTAATGAAGGGTAAGGGAAAGTGGTCCTTCTTGGTGGTAGCATTAAGTTTCCTATAATAAACACAAACTCACCATTTCACTCCTTTCTTGGGCATAATCACTAATAGAGATACCCATTGACTATCTGAAATGGGGTAGATAAATCCTGCCTCTAGTAATTTCTGTAGTTTCCCTTTTACAATTTCTCTTAGTCTAGGGTTAATTCTTCTTTGTGGATGCCTTAATAGGGTGAAATCATCTCTGATGTAAATTCTATGTACAAAGTTTAGGGTCCTATCCCTTCATATCATGATAATCCCACACAAATGCATGTTGATGGGTCCTTAATAAATTTTCCAATAACAATCATTGTTCCCCACTTCATTTACTATTAACATTAAGATATTTTTCTTTTGACACCTGTACTTGTGTAGTTAGCTCTATCATGGCTACTTCATTAACACATGGTACCTTTAGTTCATATGGCAGAAATGTATGGGACATACCCATTGCTGTAGGAAGAGTGGTTGTAGGAAGAACATTTGCAGGAACAGTGGCTGCAAGAAGAGCAGGCAGAAGTGTCTTGACTCGAGTATTAGAATGAGAAGATGATGCTTCCTCCACTTCACAATGGTTTTGAATCATGTTAGCTGATAATTCATCCTCACCTTGGAGCTGCATGAAAGAGCTTATTCCTAGAATCATAAGCTATGCCATAGAATTAACTTCTTTGGCCTCTTCACCAACATGTGGCCATACAGGATTATCTTCATCATGAGATGGTTGAGCAAGCAGATAAAGAACAAAATTTTTTAGTGCTCCTCCATCTGAAATGGTCATGTCACCTAACCGACATCCAATGTATACATCTGCAGTTGCTAACCAAGGCCTTCCAAGAATAATGGGATACCCGCCTAGTGTAGCTTTAGGAGAAAGAATCATAAAGTCTGTTGGGTACTCCTAGGAGTCAAACTACTACAAGATCCTCTACTACACCATCAGGCTTAACAGTAGAGCTATCAACAAGCTGTAAGATAGTAGAAGCAGATCTCATGCTTGCAATGTTTAGTTTTTGTAGGATGTCTTTTTTCATTACATTTATTGTTGCCCCTAAGTCAATCAGAGCATTCTTTACTTGGACCCTATTTATAACAACTGCTACCACAGGACTACCTGGGGCATTATACTTGGGGATAGTCACTTTTCCCATCATGATGTCAGCTAGCTATCCCACCACATGAACTGTAGTTGGGTCCTTCATTTTCCTACCTGGCTTCTTAAGGAATGCTTCCTTGATTTCCTTGTCATAGATTGGAACATCCTTTATTGGAAGCCCAGTGATAATGGGCTTGGAAGGGGCTGGTAGAGTAGTTCTTGAATGCAAGTGGATTTCACTTACACTCACAACATATGTAGAGAATTGATTTGAATCAGCAGAGTATGTAAGCTACTACTATGGTTTCTTATTTGGATTAGGTGTGGGTTGAGATGGTAGCTGAGTAGGTTTAGGTGCATTTGACCTTAGATTAGCAGGTGGAGGGATAATAGTAGGCTACTGGGGCTGTGAAGGTTGTTGCATGTAACTGGTTTTCTGGGTAGGCCATTGTTGTCATCCTCTCCATTGATTTGTTTGCTACCAATTTCCTAGAGGTGGCTGCCAATGCCCTTGAAATTACTACCAATTCCCTTGAAGTTGATGCCAGTAGGGTGGAGAACTTTGATGATTGGGCCAAGCATTTAGAGGGTTACTCCAAGGTTGTGGTGGATATCCCCCATAGCTAGATGGATATGGAGGTTGCCATTGGTTACCAGATAAATAGGAATTAAAATGTGGCCCAACATAAGATAGTGGATCCGGTGGCATACCTTGTCTTGGAGCCCAAGGCTTCCTTTGTGCAACATAGTAGACTTGGTCTTCTTCAATCAAGATTGGTTTAAACTCGGGTTAAATCTACTTGCTTTCAAGATTAGCTATCATCTTGCCTTGCAATCCCTCTTCTTTTGTTTGTAGTGGGGGCAATACTCTATCAACATTGCCTCTGCCTCCTCTTGCTTCTTCTTGGCCTGAAGTGTATCTAGCTAAGTAGCTAGATTATTTATAATGTATTGATTGAAGTTTTCCAACAAATGTGTAATATCCATTCTTAAAACTCCAACAGTAGTTGACTTACCCATGGAAGATTGGTAAGCTCTCCCCTTCTTTGAAGCTTCCCTAGAGTAGTTCTGGCATATTTTCTTGATATCCTCCCAAGGAACTTGGGAGATATCTCCTCCTCCCATGAGGTCCAAGGCATCAGTGCAACTATCATTGATTCCTCTCAAGAAAAGAAACTTTTTTGAGTCTTCATTAAGTGTATGGTGTGGAGATTTTTGTAGGCAAAACAAAAACCTTGCAATGTAATATTCTAGGATCTCATCTTCCTTTTGTTGCATTCTGAAAATGTCACCTCCTCTCATGTCGTTTCCCTTGCAATATTCCTTGTATTTCTCAAGGAATTTTCTCTTCATTTCTTCCCAAGTTTCCACAGTATCTCTGCCTAGGCTCATAAACCATCTTAATGCGGCCTCTTTCAGAGTGGTAGGAAATATCTTAAGCCTATAGGCATCAATAGTATAATCATAACTCCTGCAGAGTATGTCAAACTCAAACAAAAAGGTATCAAGATCTTCTATGACAAGTCTATAAAACTTGGGGAGTGCTGAGGTAGGAATGTTCTTGATGTTGTCAACTTCATTATGATGGGCAATGGGGAAAGGAAAAGTTGGTTGGTTAGGTTTGTTCCTATTTGCATCACCCATGATTGCTTGATGTAGTTCCAAAGCAAAGGGGTTCTCAAGCTAATTTTGGTCTTTAGAGGAGACTTCAGAGCTACTCAAATTAGTAAATGCATCAACAAATGGGTGTGGATCTTCTTCTTCTTCTCTTGGTAGGTTTTGATATTCAACTAGCTAGAATGGATTAGGATTGTTAGGAAGGAATCTCCCATAAGCATCCCTTCTCCTTCCTCTATGCATGCAGTATCACTCACTCAGTTAGCTCACACAAAGAATTGGTAAAGAATAAGGGGGGTCATTACTTCCTAAATGAGGATATACTAAGAACAACTTCTAGAAACATTACAACAAGAAAAACTACCAATGACTCCAAAAGACTCCCTAGTTTGACACCATCCCCGACAACAACACCAAAAATGTTGGCCTCCTACAATGATTTAATAACTAAGCCCTTACACCCATGATTCAAAGATTGGACATCTAACTTGAATAGCTATTTCAATCATCATGAAGGTGCATTTAACTTGTCAACCTAGGGATGTGAACTTGAAATGGGTCAGCATAGTATGTGCACTAGGAACTCAAAGTAGCCATTTCATTCTATAGCTAAGGAACTCATAATACTGAAAGTAAATTGCTTAGAAGCGAATACCATAAATGTCAATCATCAATCAAAAACTACATCAAACTTAAATGCATAATAGGAATGAAAATCTGAGCAACAAACAAGGAACTACTCTATCTACTTTGGTAGTAGGAATAGTCATACAATGGAATTCTAGTGGCTGCAGGAATAGTCAGTGCCAAATTTCTAACTAATTACTAAATAGTGAGTAACACTAGACTAATGCTAAACTAAGAAGATAGATTAGTCACCAAGTGTGCCCCCTTGGATAATTATCCTCTAAAACTAATGAGAACTTAGATGCTCAAAATCAAAACTTTATTTTATTCACTGTAAATCATGAGTACAAAAGAGTAATGTATCTGTATTATTGAAAACATGAGAGTGCAAGTACAATATCAAATCATGCAACCTCTTGAGGAAGGAGTATTAGATCTTTATTTATAGTATCAACTAAAAAAGGTAGTCAAATCCATGACTAAGAGGATGCCATTTAGGGAAAATAGAGAAAGTGGAGCAGTGACGGTTACGCGTGCATGGATTCTAGTCAGACATGTAGGTCCAAACACACATTTAGCACAATAGTAATGCCTACATATGCTCAATCATTAAAGTCCACTACAAGGTAGTTATATCTAGTTGCATGAGGAATCTTCTTTCGTCGACCTCCTTTGACCTTGAGCAATTCATTTGTTGGATGTTATGGTGCATGCCCAGCTAGCTGTGTCTTCCTCAACTTAGCATCCTCGAATTAAATTTGCATGGAAATGTCAGTACACACAATAACTACACATTTATAACCACCTTAAGGAACATTCCTTAACCACATGCAAAATCAATATAGATAATCCACATAATATGCCAATATCATAAAAAATTGCAAAGATAGGATTAAGCCTAATGTCTATGGTTTGAGGGAAATATTATGAAAATATCAACATTTAACATCAAAATCCATGACAACTGCCAGCAATTAAACTATAGATTCTACCCAAAATTGGACCAAAAATTAGTCTCATCAAGACCGAGAGTGGCGACAATTGATGTGACTCTATTTATACTACATCACCTATATGCCCATTATCTGGGCTAATAGGGGACTGTTGACGACACTGGCCAAGTGGTGGCACTGTGAGACTTTTTCTTTCCATTTTTCGATAGGAGAGGTGATGATCACCTTGGAGGATGTGTACTGTATTTTTCATATTCCAATTAGAGGAGAGTGGGTCATGTAAAATTCTCAATGAGGGGTGTTGGCCATGAAAGAGCTATACAAGGCAGATGACAGTGTAGGCCTTGGTGTGGACAGTTACAAGATTTGGTGGAAGTACCTTGCAAAGCACTACCCATGGTGGGAAACCATGTTGTGCACATTGATTGTCGGGGTCTTGATACCAGATCGTCGGGGACATGAATTCCCAATCAAATGGGGTGATGTACTAGTCTGGATGTGACATGATAGAGTTGTGTTTGCATGGGGTCCTTGTCTTTTGGGAATGTTATACCATAATTTACATGAGGTATCCTACAAAGGTGGGAGTAGTATCAGTTGTGGTATGACTCTATTGTTGATTTGGGTGTGGGAGCATATTGTCATCTTCCAGCCACCTATTCAGAGGCCATAGCTAGCAGATGGGATGTCATACATGTATCTATATGTAGGAGCCTTATAATAGACTAGGGTTGGAGAGACCAGCTACTAGAGGCACAATATTGACACGATGACAAAATTTGTGTGGAGGCCATACTGAGATTGTGCACCATGGGCCGATGAGGGATACCACTTTCCCTTCTGCAGACAGTTTAGGTACCTGATTGGTCACATGATTCAGAGCTAGCTAATCATAGAGATGTATCTACCCCAATGGGTTCTTTGACAGTTTGGTGAGTAGCAAGGTGTGTCGATGGGTATAGATGAGTACTCGAGGACATCGCGAGAGTGTAATTGGAGTCCTACCATATCAATGTCATTTTCTCAGCAGTAATTGATGGATTAGTGGCCCAACCATGGGGATGGAGTGGAGGAGTGGTAGATCTAGGTATGACCCCAAATTATGACTTGTGGTGGTAGACCCATAGACTGATCCCATTGATTGATCCTGATGCACCCACACTTGTGGACCAAAGATCTGTTATCTCGATGGTGCAATGAGGAGGGAAGATAGGTAGGGGGAGAGGCATAGATGGAGGTTGAGGAGATGGCGGGAGAGGAGATGGAAGGAGAGGTGGTGGGGATGATGGGGGAGATGATGGTGGTGATTGTGGTGGTGGTAGGCGGAGGAGGAGAGGAGGGGATAGAGAGAGACAACTGAGGAGAGTTAGACAATGTCTACAGATAGTAGAATTAGATGTTATCCTAGAGGTACAAGAGGAGGAGGAGAGAGATGAGGGGATGAGATAGGAGGAGGGACCAAGACAAGAGGAGGCTAGACAGGAGGAGGAGGGGAGAGAGGAGGCAAAGAGATAGCTAGAGGGAGAGGGGTGATAGGAGGAGGATGGATTGAGACAGGAGAAGGAGAGATAGGAGGAGGAGGTCTTGAGGTAGGAGGAGGAGAGGAGGGAGTTATTGGGGGTTAGGAGGATACAGGTGATGAGGAGGACATGGATATTGGAGAGGAGATGGATGAGGGGGAGTGACAGCTTCATGAGCGGATGATCAATGGGGATCCAAAGATAGCCAGTGTGCCACTACTTCCACAGGATTCCACCATAGATCAATTTCTAGTAGACATGCAAAGGAGGCTTGATGAGAGTGTAGCACAAGTTAGGGCCTTGCAGGAAAAGCTGGAGGTTGTTAGGGTGGAGAAGGATTAGACAATGATCCGCTAACAAGAGTCGGCAAGATGGTGCACGAAGTTTGCAGAGTTGTGCTTGGGACCATCAAGGGAGTTGGTGAGAGAGCTAGCTAGGGTTATTGCTAGTCTAAGGCTATATTAGCTATTATACAAGTAGGTTGTGCCATCCGAGAGATGGGATCCTACTTTGATACAGTCTCAGATGAGGATAGCTAGTGGAAATAGGACAATGAGCAGCAACCACAGTCAGAGCAGTGTGGGTTGCTTTCCTTCCTTGAGACATTCATCAGGTCACCACTCTCATCATAGTCACAGGAATTCTTCTAGCCATAGGTCAGGTCACAAGAATGGGTCGTCAGGGTCAGGGCATAGATCAATACATAGTCAACCTTCAGATCCATCAACCTCGTAGACTCATGTCAGCATATCCTCATAGCCTTAGATTACAGTAGAGATGATACCATAAGTGTCAGTTTCATCAGCTTCATAGACATGGGTTGCTATGGCTTCACAAGTTATGTCAGTGCTAGGTATAGGTCACTAGTCACCGCGCTCTTCTCCACAAGGGGATGAGGAGAGCACAACATAGGGAATTTTACATTGTTCTCTTATCATTATGTTTTAGACATTCATTGTTATGACACTTTATATGTTGATTATCGAGCTTGTGAGCTCCATTTTTTGGATATCTTATGACTCTATCTTGTGACATTATATATTTTTGAGATTATATATGCGATGCAGTTTTGGCATGGCCTATATGCTTTATTTTATGTGATGATGCATTTTGTGTTGACTATGTTTATGATGTATGCTTATTTGATGCTAATTATGATGATGCAATTATGATGACCATATGATGCCTATGTGATGTGATTTATGCATTTATGATTTTTATGATGATTTATTTTATACGTGATGCTATGTATGCATTTATGATATCTACTTATGATGAGATGTCATGATGATGTGATGGTTATTTATGCTTATGTGCCATGATGATGTTATATCGTAATGATGATTATATGGATGCATCATGTATGATTGTAATGGATGCCATGTTTATGATTATGATGGATGCCATATTTATGATTATGATGGATGTCATGTTTATGATTATGGGTGCTTTAATGCATGACTTTATATGTATGGAAAATGCAATCTTATGATGTGATATACATGTTTTAATGATATGGATGATGTGTGCAGCGACCTAATGCGATTCCTATATGATCATGGGTGCACTTATGTTTTTTATGTCATAGGATATCATCATGAGACATACAAAATGAAATGACGAGGCATAAGGAGATGAATGTTAGTGCGGAGACCAATTCCTTCAACATGTTACCATGATACTTAACAATTATTGCTCTTAATCATCATTGGGCGGATTATTGTAATGGCCAACAAACACCATGATATGATATAGATCAAGGTGTGCAAGGTCATACCATCACATAAGACAAGCAGTCACAAAAAAGGATGATCATGACTCATACTAAGAGCAAAATTTCTCCAATCTTTTTGTCACAACCAACCACAAGCATAAGACATACAAGAAAGACAAGTCATGAAATGTCGTTGCTCCTCTAAATTCTGTTACTAGGACATCCTCAAGGAACTAGCAACATGACTGCCTGAAAAAGACAAGACAAGCCCATCATCATGATACGTCGTTGCTTCTCTAAATCCTATTTTTAGGACATCATTGAGAAACTAGTAGCATGATGAAAGGTCCAAGGAACAATGCCAATATAATGTTTTCCAAGTGCTTTCCAAATGTGTTTGAATGTCAAGTGTTTTAATATCAAGATCTCAGGTTTGACGGTGTCGAATGCCAAAGGTGTCATGTTTGACGATGTATAAGTGTCAAATGTCAAGGTTTTCCAAATTTAGGAAGGAAACCTCTTGAATAATGTCAATGTCAAGAGAATCCATCAAAATTTTAGATGATGATGACGATACCCAGGAAGGACACATCCTAAGTTATAGATAAATGACAAAGGCAATCCTTCAAAAGGACACATTTGAAGAATGACCAAGAGTTAACTGGTTGACTATTTGTGACAATTTGACTTGTTTTGATTGAGTTTGACTGAAGTTGACTAAGTTTGACTTTTGTTGATAGAATTGACTACATGTCGATGCTGACATGTTGATTAAATGATTGCTAGAGTTTGATCTAGGAATTTATCTATTTTAAAATGACTTGTTTGACTTGAATACTTTTGTTGTGTGTGTTAGTGCAGTGTCATGAACCCTAATGGACTAACCTAGTGTGGCCTTGGGGGCTCATTGACAGATGACCTTTCCTGCATCATACACTTAGACACCTTGTAGTTTGACACAACCAATGACTTTGTCATAATGACCAAAGATTGAGTCATGATTTTTATTTTGACAAACCTAAAAGTACTAACCTAATGTCTCGGGGCCCCCAAAGGTGAGCCTTGCCTACGTAGCAAATGCGTAGAGACAACCTAGTTCGACAAACGACAAAGACTGACTGGCATGACTAACTAGACAAGATGCAACTCTATTTTTTGTATTTTTGAGATATTTTGTTTTTTTTGTATTTCTTTAGGACATTTTTCAATTTTTATCCCTTTTTCAGGACATTTTTCAATGTTTAGGTCTTTTATCAAGACATTTTTCAATTTTTAGATATATTTTAGGAAATTTTGTGATTTTTAGGTCTTTTTTTCAAGACATTTTTTCTATCTTTTCTGAACCATGGGCGATACCCACTATAGTCAAATGATAAAGGAATGCCCCTAGTTAGGTCCCAGACTAGTCAAGTTTGAAGGATGCGTAAAAGGGTGTGTTTGGGCTGGAAAATGGATGATGTGTAGGACTTGATGTCAACCATTGTGAGCCATGAAAGGAATGTGAGGGCTTTGTGATGGGGTGTCAAGATGGTGTTTAGAAGTGGGATGGATATTTATTATGGACTAAGGTAGATAGAGTGACAATAGATGACAAAGAAAAACCTAACTACACATGGCACCTATTTGCTGGCTTTTCACCATGGTACTTATCCAAAGCACCTGTTTACCATGTTTTCACTGTTGGATGAATTACTGCCTGACTTTTTGATGCTATGCATAGAACTTTCAAAGATGTAGACTGTTGATAGGCTTTGTCAATTGTTCATTGTCTGGAGTAGCTAGTTGATATGCTCCAAAACCAAAAGAGGATGTGATGATGTATGAACCCAACCAATTGGGCTCAAACTTTCCAGGTTTTTCTCTATTAGACTGATTTTTAGGATTTTGCATGAGGACCAAGTCACCAATGTCAAACTTTCTAACCATGACTCTTTTTGTTGTAACTGCAATAGAGCCGATTTTGATATGCTTGTAAATGATTCAAGGAATTGTGTTGACGTGCCTCTAACATTTCCAATTCATGTAGTCGTGACTATCTATACTCCTCATCATCAATTAGACCCTTCAGGGAGACTTGTAAGGATGGAATTTCAACCTCAATGGGAAAGATAGCTTCAGCTCTGAAGACTAAGGAAAATGGCATGGATCCTATAGGCAAACATATGCTAGTGTGGTAAGCCCACAGAGTAGGGTTAAGTTGAATGTGTCAGTCATAGTCAGCGTCATTGACTTTCTTCTTAATAATTTTGATGATGGTTTTATTGGACACTTTCGCTTGACCATTTCCTTGAGGATAATATGGTGTGGAGAAATGATGTTGGATATGGAATCATTCACATAACTCACAAACGTCTTGATTTTTGAAAGGATGCCCATTGTCTTTGATGATGGACTGGGGTACACCATACCAGAAAATGATGTAGTTGAGGATGAATTTGGAAATTTGTTTACCAATTATGTAAGGGGGATGGTTTCGATCCACTTAGTAAAATAATTAGTGGTGGTGATAATGAATTTGTGGTTGTTGAAAGAGGTAGGATGGATTTTTCCTATGAGGTCAATTCCACATTGTGTGAAGGGCCATGGAGAAGTAATTGGCCAAAGTTCATGTGCTGGTGCATGAATCAAATCACTATGTATCTAACATTGGTGACATGTCCTAACAAACTCAAGTGCATCTTTTTCCATAGTCGACTAGTAATACCCAAGTCTCGATATCTTCTTGGCTAAAGTAGAAACACTCGAATGAGACCTACATATACCCTCATGTACCTTGTGTAAGGTCGTTTGTGCTTCATCAATGTCAAGACATCGAAGAATGGTATTTTCAAAGCTTCGGTGGTATAGGGTGTCATTGATGATGGTGTATCGGGTGGCCTTGTGGATGAAGGACTTTCATTGGTTGTTGGAGAGGTTCGAGGGAAGGGTTTGGGACTTGAGATAGTCATAGATGTCTTGATACCGTGGAGAATTGGGACCAACAAGCTCGCAAACCATCTTTAATTTTGGAATGTTGTATGCAGGAACCAAAAGTTTTTCTACCAAGAATTCAAATTGAGGCACATTGCTTGGAATGTCTAGGAGGGACCCGATTGTAGCCATTACGTCTACTACCTTATTATGTTCCCTAGGAATATGTTTGAAAGCAAGCAGTTAGAAATATTTCTAAAAGTTGTAAACCATTCATTTGTAAGGCATCAATTTTTCATCCTTGGTGTCATATTCATTGTTGACTTGGTTGATAACCAACTGAGAATCCCCGAAGATAAGCATATTTTTTATTTTCCATTTTATGGCCATTCTAAGTCTTGTGAGAAGTGCCTCATATTCTACAACATTGTTCATATAAGGAAAAGCAATGTGAAATGACTTGGGGATGGAGTCACCTTGTGGTGTGATAAAGATTATGCCTGCTCTCGAGCCATGACTAGTATGAGATCCATAAAAGTATAGTTTCCTATGTGACTTAGGCTTTGTATGGAATATGGACTCATCTAGAAAGTCTGCCACCAATGGGTGATCACTTTCTACAGGTGCATCTACCAATTGATCTACTATCATTTGTCCCTTTATATCCTTTCATTCTACATATTGGATCTCATACTCACTCAAAATCATGACCCATTTTTCCAAACGGCCTGTCAATGTTGTGTGACTCAAGAGATATTTTAGGGGATCAATCTTTGCTACCAAATGTGTCCTATGATTCAACATGTAGTGTATTAGCTTCTAAGTTGCAAAGAAAATTTCTAGGCAAGCATGCTCAATGGTTGTTTAATTTAGCTCATATTTGACTAGTGTCTAATTGATGTAATATATGGCCCTTTCTTTCTTATCATGGTCATTTTGCTCCAATAATGCCCCCAGTGCTGAAGTTGTACAAATATATAGAATCAAAGGTTTCCCTTCAATAGGTGGCATTAAAATAGGTGGTGACAATAGATAATCTTTTATTATTTGGATGGAATCTTGACATTTATTTTTCCACACAAAGGGGATATCCTTGTGTAGAAGATATTGAAATGGTTGACACTTGTCACCCAATTATGCTATGAAGCATCAGATAGATTGTAACCTACCTTGCAATGTCCTGAGTTCACTTATTCCTTTTGGAGGAGGCATGTCTAATATGGCTTTCACTTTGGAAGGATCAACCTCAATGCCCCTTTGAGAAACTATGTATCCCAAAAGCTTCCCTGATGTCACACCAAAGACACATTTCTTGGGATTCGGGTGGACTTTGTACTCCTCTAGTCTCTTGAAGATTTTTTCTAACACGCTCAAATGGTCTTTTTGTGTCAAATATTTAGCCAAGAGTTCATCCACGTAATCCTCCATTATCTTGTGCATCATGTCATGAAATATTGTTGTCATAGCTCTTTGTTACATGGCACCTGTGTTCTTGAGACAAAAAGGCATGACGTTCCAATAGTATGTACCCCAAGGACATGTAAATGTCATTTTGTGCTGATCTTCAGGGGCAATACAAATTTGATCATAACCCAAGAAACCGTCCATGAGGGATAGCATCTTGTATCCTATCATGAGGTCAACTATGATATCTATGTTTGGAAATGGAAAGGAATCCTTTGGACATGCTTTGTTCAAGTCTCTAAAATTTGTGCAGATGCGGATCTAACCATTTGGATTCGTGGCTGGTACAAGATTAGATATCCATTTAGCATATTTGATAGACCGTATGAATCACACTTCTAGAAATTTCTTGAGTTCGGCCTTGACTAACAGGGCGATCTAAGGATTCATTTTACACAACTTCTCTTTTATTGGCTTGGCATTTGGAAGTAGTGGAAAATGGTGTAAGACTAGTTCTGGATCCAACCCAGGCATATCGACATATGACCATGCAAAATTAATCTTACGCTTTGAAAAGAATCTATGGAATTCAGGTTTCTCTTCTTTTGTTAAGGATGTTGCAAAGAGGACAATTTTGGGATCTTCTATTGTAGATATGTTGACTTCCATGGTGTCCTCTATGAGCATTGCCAATCTTTCTTGAGCCATGGGAAGAAAGTCTAGTCCTCCATCTTTGGGGGCCTTAGAGAGGTTTTCACCCATGGGTATGTGCAGGATCATGATGGGCCAAAAAGTGGCAATATTATGGGTATTTGTAGGGTATGTGGCTGATGAATTTTTTTTAATCCAAAATGGATGAAACAAAAAGGAGTTTTTATTTGAGGAGATTCTCAACTTTCCATCCAATATAGAGGAATTCTATGCTATAAATTTTAATTTGAATTTAATAAATAATTATTATTTATTTTCTATTAGAATTAAGACTAAAGTCCTGATCGATAGGCTGATTGAAAAATATCTATAACTTTCAAACGGTATCACTTTTTTTGAATCCGAAACATGAGTCACATTCTATGCTTCACATACTATAGGATTAAAAAAAGAAAAATTAAATTTCATGAAGTTTTGACCAATTTAAGGTGGTCAGACATACGAGTTTTTATATTTTTTAAAATTTGTAATAAAAAATTCATAATTAATTATTTACTTGGAAAAAAATTACAAAAAAATATGCATCACATCCGTACATGAGTCTTTTACTTATATATAAAATCTTGTAAAAAAATATTATCATTTTATTATGGTTAGGGTGGTCATACAGACACCTACTTCTTATTTTTTCCCTGAAATTGAAGTACTACTGCACTGAAATTTCAAATTTTCACCATATAGATTTTATTTATTTTTAAATAAACCTAGTAGTTTAGAAACTAAATTCAATTTTCTATAGATTCTATTCTTACATATTTTTGAAATAATATAGATAACTTATTAAAAAATTTACGTCAAGTTGCCTAACACTAATTTTTCTAAATTTTTTGCCACTTAAGGACCTGTTTTTTCCATGATGATCCTGCACATACCCCCATAAATACGTCCTTTATTTTTACTTTTATATCGTCAAAAGGTGCCTTTCAGTTTTCACCTAAAGATGTGTCATTTTCTATTTTATTTTTATTTTTCATTTTGTAACTAGAGGATAGAGAAGTGTCCCCAAAGTAAGCTACACAATCTAAGTCAATGGAAAATCCGACCTTGTGATCTCCACTTGGTATGCCCTCATGTTGTCCCATGAATTCTGCAATGGCATCATCATTCTGAAATATGTTCATAATAGGTGAGCCTTGTTGATCCCAATCAATTAATTGTGAGTAGACTAAGGAGATACCATCATCAGTATTGGTGAATTGTGGGGAGGACATGGAAAGCATGTAGATGGATTCAGAGACATTGAAAATGAATTTTTCGTCATCTAATTCCCAATCAAACTCTATCCAATATTCTCCTTCACTTGATTCATACTCATTGTCAAAATAAGGGACAAAAGGACTATCATTGGGGTCAATAGTGTCATGTGGTAATTTAGATGAATCCAAATGATGGCCGTTATTATCAGATGGTTGGGAAGATATGTCAGGGTTATGGCCAATAGAATTGGAAGATGATTTAGGTTTGTCATTGTTCCTTGGGAAAAAGAGTCTATCCCAGTCTTCTCATTTCCTTGGGATCTTAGGATTGTCATTATTCAATGCTTGATCAATTTTAAACATTTTTCAAAATCTTTGTTCAGAGGTAAGTTCTCTAGGTTCAAGGAACAATTCATCAAGACAACAGTTGCTTAGGGATCATTGGGAGCCAAATTCCCACTCATGGAAGTCATTTTTAGTAAGGGATTCCTCAATAGTCTTGACACTTTTCGAAGCATTCACACTTTGACTCAAAATTCCATTGGTACGTTGATCATCTTTTTCAGGTAGTCCATACCCTAACCCAAGAAGTTTTGGTCTTCATGGAGGCATGATTGGTTCATGCCTTCCAGTCTTATTTTTTCCAAGGCCACTAGTTCCATCGTAGCCTTTTGCCTTTATCATGCCATAGCCTTTGTTGTATATCTGGACTGGTAAGGGAGGAAAGTTTTCCATTTCTTTGTAAATCCATCCCGATATATCCTCAATGTCTTCATTTTTCATGTCTCCCCATTTTATGAAAATTGTTGTCAGTGAACTTAAAAAATTTCTTTAGGTACCATTCTAAAACAAGGCCGACCATAGACCTTAGGAGACTTGAGTATTTTTGTGATGCAATATGTTGTATTTAGTTTGAATTCTCCACATCCTAGGTCTTGGATCTTGACATTGGACTCAACCTTAGGAGGTAAGGAGGATGATGGTGTGGTTGAAGATGTTGAAGGAGTGGACATGGACGAAGAGGTGAGTGTGGAAGGGTAAATGAATTTGGAACAAGATGAACTAGGAGCTTCTTTTTTGATGGGCACTTGATGTTCTAACATACCCCTTAGATTGGTGCAATACTAAAAGGGATTAGGGTCTCCATATATGGTAATTTTTGTGCTGTCAAAGGGAAACTTTAGGTACTGGTGGTAGGTGGATGGAACAACTTTGAGGGCATGAATCCAAGGTCAACCAAGCAAGATGTTATAGGGTAATTCAAGATCCAAGATTTGGCAAGTTATGTCTACAATGACTGGCCCAACTCTAATAGGAAGAGTGATAACACCTTGAGAGGAACATTCTTCATCATCATACTCCTTTATAACTATTCTCTTTGTAGCATCTACGCAAGCATCAGAAAATACAGGATCCTTAACAAATTTTAAGGAGCATCTGTTTAGTCCTACTTCACCATCTACTAAAACTCATCTGACCTTGTGCTTATGGATAAATACTTCAATGTGTAATACATCATTATGGTTGGACTTAGGTGATGACTAATCTTGATATGAAAATGTTACATGATGAGGTGTAGTGAGGTATCCCACCATAGCTTCAAGTTGGTTGACATCAATATCTTGAGGGATAGAGGAATCTTGCAAGGTTTTTTCAAGTATATCCTTATGCATCAGAGAAATGCCTAACAATTCAAGTATGGAAATTTGAGCAGGAACTTTTTCTAGCTGGTCGATAAGGTTTAATTGACTCTTAGGTTGTGACTACTTTGTGAATGAGCCTAATTGTGATTGTTTTGTGGATGGATTGGGTATTGTAATTTTTGGTTGTTGAGGAGGAGGACCAACTATGGTGATTTTTCTGCTTCGAGTACTGGCATTACATTCGAGTTCTTTTTTGATAGTGATGGTATTGACATATTCATCATTGGTTCAAATGTGGTGCAGGTATAGTTGGCATAGTTATTATTTGTCTTAGGACTTGATGTTGAGGAGTTATTTGAACCATGATCTTGTAGTGGGTTTTTGTGAATAGTATGGTCTGCATTTGATGCAAATTGTGGACCACCCAATTCAATTGTGCAATTTTCAATGAGGTCTTGTAAAATATTTCTTAGTTGCTAACAAGAGGATGTCTTATGCCCTTTACCTTGGTGGTAATCACAGAAAGTGTTGTCATCCCACCATGATGATTTAAACTATTCTAGGTCATATGGCTTAGGGTCTTCTAGTATGAGATCATTCTGAAGGAGCTTCTTAAGAGTCTTCAATTGGTTCTCCCAAAGCAGTGTATTTTTTTCTTTTTAGGAATTATCTTGTCTAGCAGGGTTGTCCTTGACTTTGACTGTTTTGAAAATTTTGGTTATTTGGAATGACATTGGCAGGGGGTTTCAGTGTTGTTGTTGGTTTTTTTTGTGGCTGAGATCCTTTGAGAGTAAGTACAAGACCCATCATGTTTATTTCCTTGGTATCAACAATGCCATCATTGGTAACATGTTTATTTTTTACCCAATACTTATTTTTGTCTGTGGATGGGTTTGTGTTTGTGTTTTTAGGGCCATATTTTAATTCTCCTTTAGCAATGAGGGCCTTCTCAAGTTGGACACTCTTTTTTACTAGGTCTATGAAATTTGTGCAACAATGAACTTGCAATCCATATTTCAATGGTCCTAGGAGAGTCAGAACAAACATGTCAACCTTTTCTTTCTCAAGTATGTCAATATGGAAACAACTTGCTAGGATTCTCCATCTTTGGAAGAATGGGATTAAAGTTTCACCAGTGTCTTCTTGTGTAAGTGTGCATAAGCTAGTGATGGAGGTGTCTGTGTCAATGTTATAGGCATAATTTTTTACAATTTTTTTTTCTGAAAGTTCATACCACGTTTTTATTCCATTTAAAGTGGAGAACCATGCAAGTGTAGGTCATGTAAGACTCTTAGAGAAGAGTATCATCAAGTAAGCATGTTCATAGGCAATGTCCATGAAGTTGGTCATGAATTCTCAAACTTGTTCAATAAGATTTGTCTTTCCCTTATACTTGGTGAAGTTTGGTGCCACATACCCAGGAGGAAATGGTGGCATGTATAGACTCTTGTCAAAAGGATATGGGCATAGGTCATATGACATGTGTGACTTTTTGTCAGACATTTGCACAGTATCCAATACAACTACCCTTGAGCAACAACATCTAGGTTTTATATTTCCTTGCTCTTATGGATTTTCATGCTTATCATTTTGATTATAGGAGTGGGGGAAAGAAAACTTGTCTATGGATTGATCACGGGCTTGATAAACTACCTCAACTTTTAGTTTTTCCTGGATGTGTTATTGAATTTAAATGCTGCAACATTGAACTTCATTTTTTTGAATATAAGGGTGAGTTTTCATGGCCTAGGACTATAATGATTGCCCTTCTGCTTGTACATGCACTACAAAATCCAATAGGCATAAACACCAGTTTGCCTTGCATGAACATGGTCCTTTGTAAATATCTTAGTACATAGTTTGGTTTGATTAGTATGGATTTATTTGTATATAACCCATTTTATTGCTTTCATTAGCTTAGTTGGTTTGTCGTAGATTAGTTCACTTTAGGGTAGTTTCCTTGTTGTCTGCTCTTGCTTTCCTGCTTTGGTTAGTGTAGGGTGTTTTCCTTAGGTTAGTTTTCTTTTTGTTTCTTCTGCTTGCTTTCAATTTTCTTCTACTTTGCTTCTTTGTGGGGTCCCTTTGCTTGATGTTGGGCATGTTTACATGTGCAACAACCATTTTATTACCCGAGGTAGTTCTACTTTGATAAACGTTAATCAAGTTTTTTAGAGTGGATGGTGAAGGTCTTTTGTTAGTGTCAAGTGACCTAGATGATTGACTCAAAAAGGTTAAGTTGTTGGTTGAGTTGATTCTAGTGTATTCTGAAATCTTATACCTTTCACACTTTAAAGAATCCAGAGTTTGTTGTAGATTCATTTGTGAAGTCCAGTTAAGTGAAAAGTATAAAATTCTGCTTCAGTGCCACTGTGATTCTCATCCCTAAGTGCAAGCTTCATTGCATGTAGGTTGAAATGAAAAAAAATAAGAGAAAAGAAAAGTCAAAAGAAACAAAAGAAAAGAAAGAAGGAAAAATGATGAAAATCAAAAGAAAGAAAATTCAACTTTCAGGAGGATACAGACAACTCTATCGAGACTATGGACGCTCAGCCAGTAGTAGAGCAATGTTTAGGAGAATCAGAGTGACAACCTCATCAGGGCTATAGATGTCTGACTGGTAGCGAGGAAATGTCTAGGATGCTTTTGGAGTTATAATAAATTACATAGCTTAACTTGGCAGGGCTTAGGTTCCTATAGCAACTTAAGGATGGGAATTAAGCATTTGCACACACTTGGATTTTCAACGTACTGAAGGTTGGGTTGACTAGTTGTTTTGATCCTTTGGTTGGTTGTTCAGTTTTTTTGTCCTAGTGTGAAGGTCAAAACAAGAGATTCTAGGTTCGTGATTCCAATTTGTCATTGAAATTCCTTGGAGCATTTCCCCAGCAGGGTCACTATTTTTTGTGCATGTTTTGCACACACACCCCATTGAAGGCAAGGAACCCCATTTCTTTAGCTCTTGAAGGGTCGTTGTTGCTCTCGATGGGTCATTTTTTCTCTCACCTCACTTTGCATGCCCCTATCCTTGAGTCCAATTTGGTCACAAGCCTTAAAATGACCAAGCACTCCCTAAGAAAATTCACCTACCTGATTCTCAGTAGGTCTTTTTGTCATTGAAGAACTTGGCATGTAGGTTTTCCTTATCCTTTTTCCCCGACGTTTGTTGAGCCTCATGGACCCACATTTGTAGGTCTCCTCTTGCGGATTGCCATTATCATTTTGTCACTTGACAACAACTAAGCCTTAATGTCTTCCCACATGGAGGGTACCACATCATCCTTCACTATTGCATCCATTAGGCACCATAGACCCACAATTGTAGGTCACCTTCTATTGGTTGCCACTTGCACTTCATCGCTAAGTAGCAGTCGAATCTTAACTTTTTCTCACACGGTGGGCTCCACATCTAGTCACTCTATCCCCATCATCACCGTAAGTGAACTGAGCCTAGCACCCTATGAAAATAAACTAAGTCAAAATTTTTCAGGGATCAGCGCATACAACTTTCCATCACCTGACTGTCATTGTTTAACGACAGTGCTCTCACATCTCCCCGCATTGCGGATTATGTGTTTATTGTGGCCCCATCGTCATTGCTCAATGATGAAGCCGTCACACCATCCCAAGTTGCATATTTTTCATTTATTATCTATGATCCCAACCTTGGAGTCTAAGGTAGTGAAGCCACCATTTCAAAAATGTTATGCAGGTTCATCATTGTGGATGTTTGTTAGTGGGAAGCTATTACTCATCAATTGTTTCTCTTAAAGGAAAAACATCACTGCTTCCTCGCTATGCGGACTCAGAACTCACCAGTTCCATCGTCAGAGTGTCATTCTCCTTGGGTCTAGTGGTTTTCTTCACACAGGCTTCCATCCATGTATTGTCATTTCCTTTTAGCATTCCCATCATCACCACCCACATGCTCTTTTCCATCTATCATTTTGTGGGATTTACCTAGGTTGATGACGTTAACCACTTGGCCATTCCCAAAAATGGTAATATTAAGTAGCATGCTCGCACCATCTTTGTTCTTGTGGATCCCTCCACTATGGATGTCATCTTCCCTTAGGCTATTATGTCGTGGAAAATATGGGTTGCAAGCCTACATCATTTACCTGCACCTTGCTTCCCTCGCAGAATCCCGTTGCAACAACCATCATCCTCAATGTTCATCATTTATGGTCATTTCAATTTGGATTCCAACACCAAACTCTTTGTGTGCCTCTTTCTTGTAGGCATGGTTCTCATGATGGTTGTCAGTTTACTCTACAATGTTTTAATAGTGGAGCTCCACATGATTCTACCCGCGTTATTCTTTAGTGGCATTTATTGTCTATTTTTTTGGTCATGTGATGGTGGTTGAGAGACCAACATCCTATAGTTTGTGATCAGTATGAATAGTGGTAGGATCATGATTTATATCCCATGAAGTATGGAATTCTAACAATCTATATTGTGACAACAAGTGAACCTTCATGTGTTTAATGGAACCCTGATGGCTAGGGTATTGCTAAAGCTAGGAAGAGATTCAAAGACGACGACCAAAGGTGGCAATGTTGTGAACATTAGACTGTTGCATGGAGTATTGCATGGAATAATTGAATGAATGATGGTTTGAGCAGGGATAAGGTGTATGGAATCTTTTAACATTTTTTAAGGCTAGGGATGTCAATGTCCATCGCTTATTTTATGGAAGTCTTGTTACAACGGAATTGAATCCTATGGCCCCCAACATGTGGGCGGTTGCTAGCCTTATGCCATCCCTTTCAAACTTTCTTTGGAAAGTTTCTGAACTCTCTTCTCCATTGTGAGCCTTCTCCTTGTGGAGGTCACAGGCCACTCCACTATTCATGATGGCATTTCTCAGTAGCCCGCCCACAAGTTTCTCCCGCATATGGCTCCTTTGTTGTGGTTTTTCCATCTACCAAGGACATCATCCACAGAGCTATCTAGACTATGTTTTCCACTTGGCTCCCCACACTCCACGTTCCACACAAAATCTCAAGTTTCAAGCGATTCTGAGAATGAAGAAAGCCTCATAGATTCAAAGCTTAGTTTGCACTAAGTGTTCAAGTTAATTTTGAGCCATAACAAATATTCACAAACCATTTCGCATAACAAATCTATCTTACCTAGATGTTGGGGTGTCTCTATGCTCTAGTATGAACGATGAAGACAATGAAATCCATCAGGAATATAATGGGGCACACATGGAATTTTTGGATTCTCGGTTGGGATTATATGCGTGATCAGGAAAGATTAAAGCAATACAACAAGGCACACTTCCACTCCCCAAACAGATTGATGCTTGTCACCAACGGTAGTAAAAGAAGAAGTAATATACAATTGACTTCAGGCCCTTCAAATCCATCAATGCATTTTTGAACCAACGATTTCCTACACCCAAGCACCAAGTGAACTCCCAAAACCTGATGAGAAGTTTGAATAATAAGTGAAATGTTGAGGTGATCTACATTGACATAAAAGAATTGAACTATGGGGGGAAGGAACCTCATATTTATATTTTTGGGCACACTGCCATTAACTACAGTTTTCCAAATTGTTGTATGATGAAACAAATGCATCATCTCCATATTATTTGTGGGCTCACAATGATGAAGCTGCAAAGTTGGTGATTCTTGGTTTGGCATGACAGACCCTTTTCCTGCAGATTCCATAATGTGGATAGCCATTATCAAAATGTTGTTCCCTTACAACATTCTTTCCTCGACAACCCACACCAATTTCTCCACATTCTTCTTGCGGATTCTTCTTTTGCTAGGGCCATCACCCACGATGCCATCTTCGCAACCTTCCTACCACACCCACTTGTACACCCTACTCCACATCTCCTACAGAGGACAAAATTCACAGTAACATCACATGAAGTCTTCACAAAATCCTCATTTATTGTGTGATAAAGGGTTGACACTTGCATAGAATCATCCATTCCTCACAATGTATGAGGTTGGGCCACCTTTGGTCTCTACGGGCAACATATAGGCACTTTCAGTCTCATGAAACGTCAACACTTTCAAGAGGTGGCAATGTGATATGATGTCACACATGCTCAAAAAAGAAATCACAAGACATAGGAGCCACATGGAACATCAAGCTTGCGAGTGTGTACCTCCATCCACTATTGGAAAAATCATAACATATAAGAATTTCTAAAGCCAAGCCCATAATCCTCTATGAGCTTTCTGTTGGAATATGTGCCTCAATCCTTACTAACATGGAACTCCTAAAGGGAAAAGTCGATGTGACATTGTTCATGTCTGGGCGACTAACTGTTCTAAATCTACTTGAAAAGCTCATGTCGCCAAGACAGAGTTGATGTCTTGCTGAATGAAGTTTATCGCTATAACTAGAAGCGTTCAGTGTGACCTTTTGTCGAATGAAGTTCTCTGGGCGATAGTTTGATCTTATTGGGCTATCTCACGGGTGTTGGGGAGAGGTCCCAATGAATGGTGAATGTCTCACCGATAGCATATAGCTATCAGGCTAGCACAAGGGTCTTGGGGAGATCTCTCAGTGAGAATGGAAAGTCTCACAAATGGTGGAGGTTTCGGTGAGATGTCCCAGTGATGAAGATAAGTCTTGCTGATGGGAGTTTTCTCTTGGTTCGTTCATGGTGACAAAATACTTCACTGAGAATTCTTGGCAACTTGAATAAGTCTCGCCGATAGCCATCGGTGTAGCTCTCAGCGCCCGGCGAAACGTCTTGGCGAAGTCAAATGTCTTGCCGACTTGGCAAGACATGGGCATTCGGTATGTGGTCTCAGCGAAAGACATAAGTCTTTCCGACTAGTGAATGCAGTGCTCAGTGTGACTTAAGACCTTGGTATAAGGTCTTGGTGAAGATGATAAGTCTCGCTGACTCGTCAATGCTCATCAATGTAACATGAAGGTTCGGTGAGAGGTCTTGGTGAAGATTGGTATGTCTTTCCGATGGTTTCTCTGAGTTCGATATGACTTGTGTGCATTCGATATGAGTCTCGCTGATAAGGGAAACTCTTGCCGATAGGAATGAAATGGATATCAATGGTTTCGGTATGACATGTGACACTCGTTATGTTGTCTTGCCGACTATTGGAGACTTGAGCTGATATTGAGAGAGAAACCTTGTGGCATCGGGGAGACATTGTTAGTGTCTCACCGATATGCCAACAAAGTTTGATTACCATTGACCGTGTGACCATCCTATGTGGCATCTTGTGGAACAATCAGAGGAAGCAAAACTCGAATGATTGGTAGTTGGTTTTTTGCGGCAGTGCTACGCTGGAGCTGAACTGCATGCAAGGAAAAATCAATTGCTCGAAAGGAAACTGTCTATGTTTGGAAATGGCGAATAAGGATGCATAAAAGACAAAATTAGAATGTGAATAAAATAAAAGCAGATCGATTCTGATTTGGGAATAAAATGAATGAGTTGAGTCAAATGGTTGAGAGGATTTTCTATAACTGATGAATAGTGAATGAAGCTACAGTAAAATACCAGAGAGTTGTATTTCTGATTGTATGTAATTTTGTTGTTACTGTAATACAAAGAGATTCAGCTTGGTGTGGTAGGTTTTTCCTGAAAGGGTTTCCCACGTAAATTTGTTGTTCAATTGTCTTTGTGTATTTTTTCTATTTTTGTAGATCTTTCATGTGTGTCTTAATTAGATTGTAATTTGAAAATTAAAATCCCTACATTGCATTCTTCCTTGTGGATTTGACATTAGGAAAGTGTTTCCGCACCTCTGCTTTCCTTACAAGTGGTATCAGAGCTTGGCCAGTTGTGTTGTCCTTGTTAGTGGGTTGGATTTTTTGTGTCAATCCTTTTCAATGGGAGTTTTGAAGAGGTCTGATAGTTTAATTATAAATTAAGATGGCGAGCACATCCAGAAGGATGGATATAGAGAAATTCAATGGAAGCAATTTTGAGTTGTGGAAACTCAAAATGGAAGATCTGTTAGTAGACCGAGATCTTTGGACTGTTGTGTCTAGAACAATGCCTCAAGGCATGAAGGAAGAGGATTGGGACCTTCCAGATAGAAATTCTAAAGGGTTGATAAGGCTCTATTTGGAAGACTCTGTTCTTCTGAATGTGCATGAAGAAAAGACTGCATCTTCCTTGTGGAAAAGATTAGCATCCATTTATCAGGGAAAGTCCTTGGTGAACAAGTTGTTCTTGAGGAAGAAGCTGTACTCTTTGAGAATGTAGGAAGGAGGGTCTGTTGCTGATCACTTAAATGCTTTCAACATGCTAATTGCTTAGTTAACTTCTATTGGTGTGAAGATTGAAGATGAAGATCGTTGCATGCTATTACTGTGTTCTTTGCCAGATTCTTGGGATCATCTAGTGATGGCTATTGGGAGTACAACATCCACTTTCAAGATGGAAGATGTTGTTGCTTCTTTGTTGTCAGAAGAAATGAGAAGAAAATCTTCTGAGATGGAAAAGGAGGCTCTGGCTGTCAGAGGCAGACCGAAGGAGAAAGGCAAGAAGAAGGACAAGGATTCTAGAATGAAATCAGAAGGGAGATCAAAGCCTCCTGGCAAGAAGTCCAAGGTGAAATGCTGGAATTGTGGGCAACCTAGTCATGTCCGAAGGGATTGCAAGGAGGAGAAAACGAAGAAGAAGAACTCTTCTGGAAATGATTCTTCTCAGAGTGATGCAGATGCCTTCATTGCAAATTTGGCTACACAGGCATCTGATGATGTCTGGTTGATTGATTCTGGAGCATCTTTATACATGACATTTCATAGAGATTGGTTCATAAAGTATGAAGAATACAATGGTGGAAAGGTGTACTTAGCAAGTGATTCATCTTTGGAAATTGTTGGTCGTGGAAGAGTCAAAATTCAATTCCTTGATGGAAGAGTGAAGGGAATCAATGATGTGATGCATATACCAGGTCTAGCTCATAATTTACTTTCTGTAAGTAAGCTGAATGATATCGGAGTGCATGTCATGTTCTCTGGAAATGGCTACAAGATGACTAGAGGCTCTATGGTGCTGGCTAGGGGTGCTCGAATTGGTACCTTGTACAAGCTAGATGCACAAGCTATTCAATGCAATAGTGTCTTTATGAAGTCACTTAAGGCTACTCATGGAGATAAGAAGGAAAACGTTCCTGATGGAGTAAACACCATGGAGGTTAAACTTCCAGCAGAAAAGACTATGCTCTGGCATCATAGGCTTGTCCACATTGGTGAAAAAGGTTTAAAAACCTTGAAAAATAAAAACCTGGTAGAAGGGCTTGAAGATTGTAACCTTGAGTTTGAATTTTGTGAACATTGCATAGATGGTAAACAACATCGTGTTTCATTTTATTCCAGTCCTCACAAATATTCTATTTTTCTTGATTATATTCATTCTGATGTGTTTGGTCTAGTGAATGTTCCTTCTTTGTCTAAATCAAGATACTATGTGTCGTTTATTGATGATTATTCAAGAAGAATATTTGTATATTTTCTGAAAAGTAAATTACAAGTGTTCAGTCGGTTTAAGGAATTTAAAAACCTTGTTGAAAATTAGACTAGTAGAAAATAAAATGCTTGAGGACTAACAATGGCGGTGAGTTTTGTTCAGATGAATTTGAAAGGTACTGTACAGATCATGGGATTAAAAGACATAAGACTACACCTTATACTTCATAGCAAAATGGAGTTGTTGAAAGGTTCAACAGAACAGTAATGGAAAGAGCATGAAGTATGCTAAGCAGTGTTGGCTTGGAGGAGAAGTTCTGGGCTGAAGCGGTCTCTACAACATGTTACCTGGTAAATCGTCCTCCTAACTCTGCTCTTGTTGAGAATACGCCTTTGGAAGCATGGTATGGAAAGAAGCCCTCTCTGAGACATATTCGTGTCTTTGGCTATGAGGCATATGCATATGTGCCATTTGAAAAAAAATCTAAGTTGGAAAAAAAAGCTGTGAAGTGTATTTTTATTTTCTATAGTGTTGGCATAAAAGGATACAAGCTTTGGAACTCTGAGACTGAGAAGGTTTTGTACAGTAGAAGTGTTATCTTTCGTGAGTTGAAACCTTCTACATTTGATTTGCAGTCAGAGAAGAAATCAAAAAATGAAAAGGATGTAGCAACAATTCCTCCGACACCAGATAAAGAGGAACTGAAAAATCAAAATGTACTTGATAATGAGGAGAACTCAAATAGTTCTGAAATTTCTAAAGAAGATTAAGAACCACCTCAGCCTCAGCCTGTGAGGAGGTCAACTCGTGAAAGAAAGCAACTTGATAGGTATGGGTATTCTTTAATTGAGTCTACTTGTGCCTATGCTTTAATTTCTAGCACTGATGAACCTAGGACTGTGAAAGAGGCATTTAAAATATTTGATGCAAACTCTTGGTTGGAAGCCATGAATGAAGAAATGGTATCATTAGAAAAGAATGATACCTGGAGTTTGGTGCCATTGCCTAAAGGCAGAAAAGCTGTGGGCTGCAAATGGGTGTTTAAAAAGAAAATAGGTTTGGATGGTAGTGTGGAGAAATATAAAGCAAGGTTGGTTGCAAAAGGTTATTCCCAGGTAGAGGGAATTGACTATGGAGAAATCTTTTCTCATGTAGCTAAGCTGACATCTATTAGATTTATTTTGTCACTTGCATTAGCATGTGACTTAGAGATTGAACAGATGGATGTGAAGACAAAATTTTTTCATGGTGATCTTGAAGAAGAAATTTATATGTCCCAGCTAGAGCACTTTGTGGAAAAAGGTAAGGAAAGACTGGTTTGCAAGTTGAAGAAATCTCTGTATGGTTTAAAACAGTCTCCTAAAATGTGGTACCAGAAATTTGACACTTTTGTTTTGTCTTTGGGATTTGTAAGATCAAAATGTGATCATTGTGTATATTACAAAGCTGAAAGTGATCAAGTACTTATTATTGCTCTTTATGTTGATGATATGTTGTTCATAGAAAATAGTAAGCTAATGATTATTGATCTTAAGTCTCAGTTGTCTACAAAGTTCGAAATGAAAGATCTTGGTGTAGTAGGGTATATTCTAGGAATGGAAATAACTAGGGATGAGAAAAATAGAAAAATTTGGCTTAGTCAGAGTAAGTATATCATGACTGTTCTAGAGAGATTTTGTATGACTAAGTGCAAGCAGCTAATTGTTCCAGTTACACAGGGAACGAAGCTATCTATTGAGGATTATCCAAAATCTCCTACTGAGATGGAGGACATGACTAGTGTGCCTTATCCAAGTGCAGTTGGTAGCCTTATGTATGCAATGGTCTGTACAAGGCTAGACATTGCCCAAGCAGTGGGAGTTCTTAGTCGGTTTATGGAAAATCCTGGAAGGACACATTGGGATGCTATGAAGAGCGTGTTTAGATATCTGAAGGGTACTTCAGACTATGCTTTGTGTTACCATGGTAACTTGGTTGAATCACAAAAGACTCTTAGCATTCAAGGTTATGTGGATTCTGATTGGGCTGGGGACATTGACAGTAGAAGATCCACCAGTGGATATGTTTTCATGATGAATGGTGGTGCAGTGAAATGGATGAGCAAGCAGTAGGCTGTAGTCACTTTGTCCACTACAGAGGCAGAATACATGGCAGCTACACATGCCTGTAAAGAGGCAATCTGGTTAAAATGTTTGTGTTCTAACATTGGTTTTGATGTAGGAAAAATTACTATTTAATATGATAGCCAGAGTGCTATATGTTTGGCAAAGAATCCTACTGTCCATGCTAGGACGAAACATATAGATGTACAGTATCACTTTGTATGAGATATGGTGGAGGATGGGAAGGTCTCTTTGGAGAAAGTGGATACTCTGGAGAATGTTGCAGATGCATTGACAAAGCCTGTGAGCACAAAAAAGTTTAGGTGGTGTGCCAGTTCGATGGGCCTCTTGGCCCATGAATCTTAGTAGTTTGATTTTTCCCTGGAGGTGTCAGTAAGATCTTCGTCAAGTGGGAGCTTGTTGGAATATGTGCCTCAATCCTTATTGACATGGAACTCCTGAAGGGAAAAGTCGTTGTGACATTGTTCATGTCTGGGTGACTAACTATTCTAAATCTGCTTGAAAAGCTCATGTCACCAAGACAGAGTTGATGTCTTGCCGAATGAAGTCTATTGCTGTAACTAGGAGCATTCGACGTGACCTTTTGTCGAATGAAGTTCTCTGGGCGATAGTTTGATCTTATCGGGCTATCTCATGGGTGTCAAGGAGAGGTCCCAGTGAATGGTGAATGTCTCACTGATAGATATAGCCATCGGGCTAACACAAGGATCTCGGGGAGATCTCTCAGCGAGAATGGAAATTCTTGCCGATGATGGAGGTTTCGGTGAGATGTCCCAGCGATGAAGATAAGTCTCGCCGATGGGAGGTTTCTCTTGGTTCATTCGTGGTGACAAAAGACTTCACTGAGAAGTCTTGGCAACTTGAATAAGTCTCGTTGACAGCCATTGGTGTAGCTCTTGGCACCTGGTGAAATGTCTTGGTGAAGTCAAATGTCTTGCAAACTAGTGAATGCAGCACTTGGGGTGACTTAAGACCTCGGTATAAGGTCTTGGTGAAGATGATAAGTCTCGCTGACTCGTCAATGCTCATCAATGTAACATGAAGGTTCGGTGAGAGGTCTTGGTGAAGATCGGTATGTCTTGCCTATGGTTTCTCTGAGTTCAATATGACTTGTGTGCATTCGATATGAGTCTCTCCGATAAGGGAAACTCTTGCCGATAGGAATGAAATGGACATCGATGGTTTCAGTATGACATGTGACACTCATTATGTTGTCTTGCCGACTGCTGGAGACTTGAGCCGATATCGAGAGAGAAACCTTGTGGCATCGGGGAGACACTGTTAGTGTCTCACCGATATGCCAACAAAGTTTGATTATCGTTGACCGTGTGACCATCCTATGTGGCATCTTGTGGAACAATCAAAGGAAGAAAAACTTGAATGATTGGCAGTTGGTTTTTTGCAATAGTGCTACACTGGAGCTGAACTGCATGCAAGGAAAAATCAATTGCTCGAAAGGAAACTGTCTATGTTTGGCAATGGTAGATAAGGATGCACAGAAGACAAAATCAGAATGTGAATAAAATAAAAGCAGATTGATTCTGATTTGGGATAAAAATGAATGAGTTGAGTCAAATGGTTCAGAGGATTTTCTGTAATTGATGAACAGTGAATGAAGCTATAGTAAAATACCAGAGAGTTGTATTTCTGATTGTATGTAATTTTGTTGTTACTATAATACAAAGAGATTCAGCTTGGTGTGGTGGGGTTTTTCCTGAAAGGGTTTCCCACGTAAATTTTTTGTTCAGTTGTCTTTGTGTATTTTCTCTATTTCTTTAAATCTTTCATGTGTGTCTTAATTAGATTGTAATTTGAAAATTAAAAGCCTTGTGTTGCATTCTTCCCTATGGATTTGACATTAGGAAAGTGTTTCCGCACCTCTGATTTCCTTACACTTTCTAAGTTTTTAGAATTTTAAGAACATTCACTAATGATGTGTAGATCAGTTATATCCCTCTTTGTATCACCTAAGCATCAAAGTCTTATGGTGTATCACCACCTCACCTATGAATCACCTATTCCTCCAATATTGATGGTGGCCCTCATCAAAAATATATGAACCATGTTTTGTCTGAATATGAAGAGCTTCCCTGATTCATGATTAGTTGCCTCACGGGGCACTCATAGCAATAAATTCCTAAATCATGCAAGTGATGAGGGGGGTGGTTAGGATATCAGGTTCCTTTAAGAGCATCAATGATGCCATCTAGGGTTTTTATACAATGTTCCCATTTTCTAGCTTTAGAAACTATTCAGATAAACCATTTGGAAAGATTACATGATCGTTAGGTGGATGTTTTTTGATATGTCGATCTTCATCTTGAAAAGAGCGGTATCCAAATGTTGGTGGTTTTACAGTCTTTGAAGCTCACTTGGTCCACCATATTTGCAACAATATTATTTTAGCTCTACAATGTTTGACTGAAGGAGCCGATACCTCCTCCACCGTCTGCAATCAACATTTCATCAATTTTATTTTTGGTGCAGTTGCATCATTATTCTATGGGAAACATCCTTTTGGGCATTGGCGGAAATCACATATGCAGGAGCCACAACGTGGGTTCCTACCCACTTCACACTGTTATCTTTGCATCCTCCTCCCACAACTTTCCCGCACTATATTCCTGCACTGCTTGGGCTTTATAAATCCCTTCATCAATAGTAAGGGCGCACCTATATCTTGCTATGTTTTGGAGACTTGTGCATTGAAAAAAACTCCTTGCTTCCTGACAAGCGTATTTTTCCTTATTGATGGTCTCCCGAATCAAGGAAGCATTCATTTTTGGTCTGCAAGTATTGGAGGCAGGGATGCAGTCTTTGGATGCCACCCACCACAAGGTCGTTCTCTTACAGTGGTATCACTACGACTTCCTATCTTGCTCATTCCACACTCTCTTTGGCAGACTCCCTTGCTTCAAGTGTTGTTTGAGTGACTTTCTCGCAATAATATATATGTCTGCAAATGATGGTCAAAATTCAAATCCCACAACACTATCACTGTCATTCTCTTAAACAAAAGGGGAAAATTAGAAATCTAAGATGTGGGTTCGAAGATGGGAAAGGGCTTTACAGTGATTTATTCAAATATTTGGCATCAAGGATTAATTATTATTGCAAGGAAATTTGAGCTCTTTAGTTAAGGATTTATTCAAATATTTGGCATCAGGGATTAATTAATTATAAAAATGGTAGATGTATGTCATAAGATGTTTATTTTATACCATCTTGTCATTTAGTTAAGGATGTAAACTTATATTATTTTAGAAGGGATTAGTATCGAACGGGACCCTAAATGATTCTTATGGGGTTGCAACTTAGTAAGAAGAGTCTAAGGGTGGAAAGGTGATTACAATTAAAGAGGGATGATTCCATCGACAAGTTTGCAGGGCTAGATAATTACAATTTTCATAATGATGGATGTCCTTTTAATATTAAGAATCATTCTATGAAATTTAAAGAGTTTTTGTAATGGCATGCAGGTTATTTCATAATGTGGGATTAACGTGATGACATTTTTGGGGGAAAGGAGAAGTTTGATCTGGCTACTTTATTAAGAATTCGTGATAACATGATAAACCCCTATGATTACATTTTAAGGCTTTGTTCTAATCTTAGTTTTCTCCCATACGCAGGCATAATCGTATGAGGAAAGCTATATAAATCAAAGCTTATCAAATTATGGATATTCATCATGACTTTCATATGAAGACCTACCCAAAGGGAATGAAGCTAAAGTATGTTGTGTCATGAAGACTCACACATAAAATATGCTAATGGAGATCTAAGGCTACTGATGTGAGGGATCTGCTTATCTATGAATGTGTGTTGAAGGAATATTGGCCTACATATGGATATAAACCCCAGAGGTCTATTCTGAAGGAGTCGGTGCCAAGGAATCAAAAACAAGAGGGAGTTGTTTTATTTTCCACCAAGCGATGATCATTAAGAAGCCATCTGCTAGGATTAGGAGCAGCATGTCCACTTTTCAGTAACACAAATCTACAAGAGGATTAAATTGATCAAATGAAGGGATGCGTACTAAAGAAGGCCTACCTATGAGGTTGTGTCAGGTCTACACAATCAGATGTCTATGAATCTATGAACCTTCTTTGGGTCATGCAATAGATGAAGGAAGTGCCTTCCAAAAAAGTGACTTTGGAGGAATGAGGGGAAGCTATTTTATCTTTCACCAAATAATGATAACCATTAAGGAGCTATTCACCAAGATCAAGGGGAATATTTCTGCTTCCCAATAAAGCAGATCTGCAGGAGGATGCACTTGATTGGTTGAAAGAATTGTTGTAAACATACTAGATAAAAGGAAGACTTTGATAGTTTTCTGCCACAACAAAGAAGGAAGCTAGAAGACAAAATAGCTATAGTAGCTACAAGACAAAATAGGCCAAAATGAAAAAATAGAGAAGAAGAAAAAACAACCTATTTTAAATTGTGAAATATTTTGGGTAGGTGAAACCCTAAGCTATAACAAATTCAAGCCATTCATTTTGATTAAATCTTGAAAATTCATTTGGGATTTGGAAATCTATAAATAGAGGCTTGCTCCTCATTTGTAAGTAGTGGTGAATTGTTGTAAAGGGAATTTTGCAGCAATAAAAGAAAGCAATGCATCATTTTGGGTGTTTTATTTGAGCCTTCTAATTTTTCATGCATGATCCAACCTCCATGTTAGTGTTAGTTTTAGTTTCTTGAATGTCTTTAATGGTTGTTGCTATTACAATATTGGATGAACTTTCAAGCTCATGCTTTTTGTGATTTTTTGATGATGAATCACTTTGCAAAGCTAGTCTAAGAAAATTCATTCGATGCACTTTAGTTCAATTGTATGTTCATGAGGTGAATGCACAATCTGAAAATCTACATACCTTAGAATATTGCACTTGTTTTGTGTAGCTGTAGGTTCTCTTGGTCAAACAAAACTTAGTTTTATGGGAGCCTATCTATTGTAGCACCCTCCATTGTTACTATTCATTAATGGATTAGATTTAGAACAACTCTCTCAACCCTTTCTCATTTGCTATTTATTTTAGATCTCCATTAGAATAGGATTCCAAGCATCACCATAATTCTAAATCGGATGAACATAGTGAGTTTTAGCTTGCTATTCTAAGTGGGCAGCTACTATTCATTCACTTCCAACACTTTGAAACTCCATTTGTAGACCCAAATTCTCCCATGCTTTGTGGACCATAAAGGCCACCCTATGATTACCAAAAAATCACATCAACCAATTGAACTATTCCAAGAATTTTCATGACCTAACACTCGAGAGACCTTGGGGTGATTGTCTAATATTAAGTTGTAGATTTTCACCTTTCAACAGAGGCATTGCACTTGTGCATTGTCTATGTTGAGAAGTGCAAAAAATCCAGTCAATAGAGGGCAATGATTGTAATCATTCCACAAGTAGCATATGTGAAAATCCATATGTCATTAATGAAGATAATGATACACTTACAAGTGTTGATGATGCTTAAGCATTCACTATGAAAACTCAGAGCACAGTTTATGTAGTGAAGGATTCTTTTGTGATCTGGGTCATGATGAGAATGAAGTTTCTGATTATTTTTCTGAGGATTATGAATGCTTTTATGAGAATTATTTAGAGGCAATTTATTCACTTGAAGGATGCAATAAAATGAATGCTCATGAAGTCCTTTTCTCCCAAGTGAATGAACAAACCCCATCTGAGGAATACTTGAAATGTGATCTGGTTATATCAGCAATGGAGTATGCTATCCTTGTGAATGATGATGAGTTTGAAGATAAGAATGTATGTGTTTAGTATCTTGATGGAATGCATAGTGTCATAAATGATAAATATGTTGATGATGTTGGCCATGATGCTAATGAGCATGATCATGTCCTTGTTGTTCCTGAATGTCTATGTGAGGCAGAGATGGAATATGCATATTTTTCACAAAAATGGACATGATTGTTTTCAACAAAGGATGTATTGATAAGAGACATAATGAAGAGACCTGTTTAATTGCAAATGAACAACATTCAGTTTACAATGAATCTTTCACATTTGGGTCAATATAACTATCAATTGATGATGCACATGAGTTCTTTGATACTAAACCTATTAATTACGAGTTATTCAAACCTTATTTTGAAGAATTTTGTATTGAATTGAATGATGTCTTGAAAAGTGGGTCAGACTATGTTAATGAACTTCAAATGGAAGTATTTTTTGATGCATGGGATGTTGTTAGTGATGATTTTCATTGTGATGACCCTAAAATAAGTAAAGGAAAAGATGTTATAGATTTTTATAAATCCTACCTTCAAATTAGTGGAGTGTGTGATAGTACAGCTAAGTTGCAATGCTTTAGTAATGTGAATATCAATTTGAAAATATGAATGTGTATGAACATTTCTTGTTCATCACAAAAAATGAGTGCTTGTCTCAAATGGGATAAAAATTAGAAGATGACTCCAAGGATTCATATGATTTTTTTATTCATACTAATTTCTCAAATGTGGAGTTACAATTTGACTCCAAAAGGTTAAGATATGTGCCTCTGGATGGGACCATTGAACAAAGTGTTTATGAGGGTTTCATGTTTGATACGCAAACTAAATTTGATGCCAAATTTTATAATGTTTAGGTGGACTATAAATGTTTTCAATTTCCAACCCAGATGGATGAGTATTTAATAGAACATGAACATAAGTTGGATAAGCTAAGGTGTCCAATTAACTATGGGTTTCAGTTGGTACTTGATTTTCAATGTCATATTGATGGAGTTAATGAATGCATTGGAAAGCATTAGTATGCCAATGGTGAAATTGGTTTCCAGGTTTATAATGGGAGTGTTTTCAGACTTGGCTTAGTTTAGATAGAGAATAGTGTGTTTAATACAGGTAAACATTGGTTTTTCTTTTCATTTGGTGGTCCAAGGCCATAAAATGAGGTAAAAATAAATTTCATGAACAAGGGAGAATTTATGGAGCACCCAAGGGACTTGGTGGTGGGTCTGGTCCAACCATGAGATCTAGAATCTCGCCATGTCTACAAGAGGCATGCATCCATAGTCAGAGCTACTATTGGAACCCTTAAAATTTTCTTGTTCCACTAGTCTGCAAATGCATTTTCCTTGGTGTTCTCTTGGTCTATCAAAGGTTAGTTTTTAGGGTTTTATGTGGGGAGTTGTTTTACTTTAAATATTTTATCCTTTGTCTAAACCATTAGTCTTTCTGTCTATTCCTTTGTTGACCTGCTAATGCCTATTCCTGGTCATGTTAAAAGAAACCTATGTCATTGAATTCCATGAAATGACCAACCCCATGTGGTTAGGGTTTCTTGTTACTTATCACAAAATATTTTCACATTCCTTGGTCTGATAAATCCTTTTATTTTGTAAGGTTGAAAATTTGATCTTGTTTGGCCTTCACATCCTTTGCAAAATATGTTTTAAGTTTTTTTTGAGGCCTTACCTTGTATTGTCCTAGGTGGTCCCATTTTCAAAACAAAATTTGAGCATGGGCATAATTATTCCACTTAAGGTTCCTATTCATCACCTTCTGTATTGCTCATCACAGATAGAATTTAAACTTTACTTTTCAAATTAGCGATGAGCGATGTGAGCAAATTCCTTTGTATCACTGGTCATTTCACAATCACTAATTTCTCATAACTTCTTAGTTATGAATTGGAAATGTGTGATGAAGTTCCTTGTTCTAATGGTTCTTCGCTAATGTGAAATGTTACGAAGGGAAATGCTTTCTCAGCCTTTGTTCTTGTCATATAGACATGTGGGGTGATCTTGAATTATCGCTAAGAGTTCTCAATAATTAATGTGTTTTGATTATTACCAAATGAATCAGCGATGGGCGATGGAACTGTTGTGCCTTGCACCCATTGCACCACCTAAATCCATCATAGGTTTGAAAGAACTTTTAGAATGTATATCAATGATGAGTGATGGAGCATCTGATGGAATATTCCCCTCATCACTTCTTCTTAATGCACCATGGATTCACTTGAAGGGGCATGAACCAAAGTGGCAATACACAATGGTTGACATATAAATGATGAAAAGAGTGTAATATAGCTACGTGGTAGTTATCTAAGGTCTCATAACCATTTTTAATGCACAAGTTGTAAAATAATGGAACGATGGTTGAGGATCATCATTGATCATGTTTTAAATCAAGATGATCAACAATTGTGATTCAAACTTGAGGTGGTTGGTTTTCAACTCACTTGCCCAAGCTCTCTTTGAAAATTAATGGTGGAAATTCCATAGGAATTCACCATAAAGGGAGGTTGTTAGCCAATTTTCCTTCACAATTACAATTATCAAGGAGTGGAGGAATTGGTTTAGAGCTACACAAGAAGCGTGTGGATCTCAGGCAAGTTGTTGCAAAGGTATTAAAGACATTTTATCCTGGGCAAGTAGGTATACAATTTCCTTTGTGTCAAATTGTGCATGGGCTAGCTGGTTTAGTATATTATCAAGAATTCTATAGGCTTTGAATGCTTGGGGCTGGTGGGGTTCAGTTGTTTATGAATCCCATTTGAGTTGGTAGGAATTGTGCATTGTCTGGGTGAGTTTTGGTCCTACCAACTTTGTTTCTGAGAGTATAAACCAATGAAGCTCTTCTGCAAATTGAAAATGAGTAATCCTAATGAGTCAAGCATTAGGCCAAAGAGGAAACCTAAGCATAAAGGATTCAAGAGGCCTAAAACCCAAGATGACACACCCATAATTAAACCAAGCATATCTAAGAGGTCTACGAAGTCAAAAATAGTGAAGAAAAATTTTGCCACTTTCATGGGTGGTGAAGCTAAGAAGACTTACAACCTAAGAAGAAGGGTTGTTGTTTGTGACTATGGTGAGCCTAGTGGTGTGTTCTTGAAAGAAAAAAGTGCAAATAAAGAGGAAAATCAGTCAAGGGAATTGACTAAGTATTAGGAGAAGAAGAAGAAGGATAAGGACCCCAAGGCTTATTATTCTTATATGGAGGAACTTGATGTCTCCATGGAAGATGAGACCGAGGATGATCCAAAATATGCCTAGTATCTCCTTACACTTGGTGGTCTAGAAGAATTTGATGATGACAAGAAAAATTCTCCAATTTCAACAAAGGCACTAAGGGGACATGCACACTCTGATTTTGAAGATGATGAACCATTGTAGAGGTAGTGTCCTAGTTTTGTGTTTTTATTTTTGATGATTGACATGAAGGAGAGTTGTTGGATGTCACTACAACATTGAAGGATGCCTTTTGGAAGGCAGGTATATACTATTTAATGAACATATGAGTTTTTGTCTTACATGTTGATAGGGAGAACTTCTTTGGTTAATGTGGACGAGAGGTTTTGGTGCTACTACAACATCAAATGATGCCTTTTGTAAGGTGGGTAAATCTTTAGTGATGGAAAGGATTTCTATCTTTTGTGATTTCCCCCTTTCTACAAGGTGCAAATATAACCATATGTGGGGTTTTGAAATTGAAATAAAATGTATGTCAAATGAAAATATGACTAAAATTGTAATTTGAACCAAGGCTTGTTGCTCCCATGTTTCTATAAATGGGAATTCAAGGAAAATTATAGGGAGATCCTTTTTGGTTGGGTTTTGGGTTGGAGAAGGTTCGTACTCAGATGGTAGAAAATTTTGTAAAATAAGCACAAATGAATAGAGTAGTGTCAAGTCTAGGGTATACAGTTTAGTTTGTAATATGCTTAATGGTTTTACAATAGCAAAAACAAATGAATGAGAATTGAAAATTCTAGAACAAATTCTCTCCTATGTATCTTTTTTCCCAAATTATGAAAGGAATGATCAAAGATCTTTTTATTCATCTTCAATCTCTTTGGTTGAATGCATGGTTTTATTTTTGCTTTAGTTTAATGGTCTAATTAAATGCTTCAATTAAATCATGGATTTGTGAGGTAGGATTCAAGGATTACTAAGTAGTTTTTGTCTTTGTATAATCATGATTTTTGTATTGCAAATCAATATATCAATAGCCTATAAATGTTGAGTCTAATTGCTAATGTATTACAGTTTTTTACAAATGTGACTCCATTATTGATAGATAAAACATTAGTCTATTAGTTTGGTCATGTTAAATGAAAATGAGTTGACCTATACTTGACCAAGAACACAAATCTAAATGAAAATCACTTAAAAACATTTAATTACAATAAAGTGTCATGAACTACCACTCATTCCTTGCTTTAGGTATAAATTTGCTTAAGGGTCAGCCAAATCCTTGAGATATTTTATCTTTTTAGCAGTTTATAGAAATGCATCTATTTTTCAAAATTTTCATGGTAAAATGGCACAAGAATATCATCTAAAATTTTTTAGGATCACCCTCTTGAGTTTCACAAAGCTCGAAGAGTAGAAGTAAGGGCCTAGTAATCCTTTACTTATTTGTTGGCCAATCCTTACCTTTGCTAATTATTGAATTATGGAAAATTCATAGGTAAAATGGTGAGATTAAGTTTCGTTCTAAGAAAATAACCAACAAAGTCTTTGTATTGATCCAACAATCCAACATTCGTTATCAATGTGAATACACACTAATGTGGAATGGTAAAATTGTACTTTTGAATTCATTTATGTTCTCATTTGTGCTAACATTTCTTGTTGAATTCATTTCTTTACAATCACATTTTAGGAGTAGGTTGAGATTTATATTATTTTGATTTCATTCATTTAATTTCATCATTGTAATTTTTGTTGTTCCAATTCCCTCTTACACATTCTTTTACAATCGCATTTCATGAGTAGGTTGGGTTTTATCTTGTTTTGACTTCATTCATTTGATTTCATCACTATAATTTCATTGATCTAATTCCCTCTTACAAAAATATCAATTGAGCATCCTAAGAAATAGTCAAGAGAAAATAAGGAACATTATTACATGTTTTCATCAATCAAGATTCATGCTAGCAATAGTTCATAAGTAAGATTGTTTATTTTTTTGTGCATTTTTTCTGAGTACTAAAGTACTTGAATGAATTCATATCATCAAGAAAATCTTCCTTTCATGATGTTAGCTCTCAAAAATGCAGGCAGAAAACCTCAAGAGGCTGCCAATCTCTTGGTACGTTTTAGGGTAACAGACAAGGTCAGATGTTTTAGACCTTCTACTCTTCAGGTGCTGCTAGACCTAGGCGGGTGTACCTATATGAATGAAGTAGACTTAATGTGCTTATCTTTCTTGAAATGTTTTTCCCACAATGGTAGATGGGAATGGACAAATGAAATCAAATTTGGTATAAATTGTATACGATATTCAAAGCTAAATCCTAATATGCTTAGTTAACAGATGTAAAGAAAATAGATGAATCTAAATGGTGAGACATGTAGAGACTAGTGCCTTATTGGGTATGCGGAGTCAAATGAAATAGCAATGGGCAACCTCTTTCTGGCAGAAACTCAAATTGTTTGGAATATGTTTTGATTATATCTTGTATAAACATGCAAGACTGTGACTACTAAGTTCTTCTTTAATAATCCAAATGAATTTCCCTGATTACTATGATTAATCAAAAGGATTTAATCCCTCCTTGAAAGAACCGATCAATTAACCACACAGATACAACAAATGTGCACTGATAAATTGACTATAAACTTGTTATATCAATTTAAACAACTAGAAAGCATCAATCTTGGAGAAAACTTAATAATACTTTCAATAAATTCAAAAGACAATTGACACCAAAAATGAGTTGCGACAACAACTGATTCTTATTAAAAACTCCATTTTGAAAAAATGCATCATGGTCTCTGTTCTGTGGAAAATTTTATCCAACTATATATTCTCTACCCTATCTACTATAATCTATCTCATCTCTCATCTTTACAACTGAGAATGAATATTTATATATCTGCATCTGAACAGACACAACGCTTTGAAATCACAAGTCGGCGAGCAACTGTTTGCATTCGGATTTCATTTAACATTCACTAAAGACTCAATGAGACATCCAGTAAGTATGCCAAAGGAAAATGTATCACCGAAAGTCATCCTTTTGTCCATCACTGTAAAGTCATGTCGTCCTATCGACAGTTTGATGTCCCACCGAGGAATATCCTTTTGTCTCACATGGGTTGCTGTAACATTCTGTTGTCGGGGAGATGTCTCATACGCACCTTATGTTTCACCAAGAAATATCCTTAATGTATGTTCTAGTTGCCAAGACATAACCATTCTCTCACCGATGAAACAATATATTGACATGACATTCAGATCGGCAAGACTGTATAACTTCACACCGAAGACCCTTTGATAGGATTCCCCTGTGTATGTCGGCGAGACCAGAGGTACTTGCTAAGACCTCATTCTGAATACCACTTAGTCTTACTGAGAAGTATATTCTCATCACCGGTCGGCAAGACACATCAAACCTCGCCAAGACCTTATCCCGAATACTCTTAGCTTGGCCGATGAATATCCACGTGCATTGGTCGGTGAGACATGGCCCATTCGGTGAGACCACATACAAAATATAATTTGTTTGGCTGAAGTGCGTCCATGTGCGCTAGTCGATGAGACATAATGCAATTGGTAAGACCTCAACCCGAAGTCTTTGTCTAACCGAAAATAATCCTTTTGAGTCGCTGAGACAATGAAAATGTCCTACCGATAAGTGCCTGTAAGTAAACTTCGATCGTTGTGACATCAAAAACATCTTGCCAATAGGAAACATAGATGTTTATCAGCAGAAAATGCAATATGGATCAGGGAGACCCTGATAATCTCATGCCGATATAGATCAAAAAGTGAAATTCTTCATACCTAGATGGATTTTATGGGATCACATGGCAAAAAATGGGCAAAAATTTGTGAAGAAAGGGCTTTTGTGTACATGACGAGGACTCATTTAGAAACTTAAGGGTATGAAAAACTTGTGAAATTATCAAAATTTTATAGTTCTAATAGTGGCTCTATCTGGAGATGAATGGTTGTGAGATCATTGCAAGGATCCAGATCTTAGGTTGAGCAGACCAGACACAAAATGATGAAACAATGAGCAAAATGGAAATTGACATGAATGCAAAATGGAGATGCAAAACCCTAAACTACTGTGCATGGAAAAGAATTTTTTAAGAGGATTAGCTAGAGTTGTCCATGCACTTGAAAACCTTAATCCTCTCTGTTACAACTTCATCGGTTTTGAACTATTACGACTGTCTGAAATTCAAACCATAAATGATGGTTCAAGACCATCCAAAAGAAAGGTCCATACTTTCCTCTATCAAACACCTAGTTTTTCCTTAATTTCATTAGATTCTTCTTGAAGAAACTCATGCAATCTTCCCTATCATTGTTACTGAAAGTTTTTAGAGAATCATCATGCTCGGCTTGGCCCAAATTCCCTTCATCATTCTGTAATTCAAATTCTTCATCATCATGGGGCAAATTTCTGTTATCTTCAATATACAAAGTATATGCATAATCAACACAAAATTCCTCATTATATTTCTCACTGTTATGTATTATGAAACACTCTCCTAGCTGTATTGAAAATTCACCATCAAAGTGCTTCTCATGAGAAACAAAAATTTCAGTCATATCAACATTGTTAGAAACAAACAAATCTGAAACCTTTTGTACCTCTTTGGTATCATCATTTGGAAACAACACTGGATTATGACTCATGTCTTCAATATCATGCATCTATGAACCAATAAATGTTGGACTCCTATCCTCCTTAGTATGTAACTTATTATCTTCTCCACATGAATTAGAAATTTCAAAATCACATACCTCATCTTGAATGGACACAGATTTTTGATCAACTTCAAAGTTTTCTCCATCATTTCAGAAAATGCACTGGGGGTCATATGAATCATTGCACAAAGGACCTTCACTGTCAAAAAAAATGTAAGTTGGACACAAAATTTCTAAATCATCCTTGTGTGCATATCTCTGGTATTCAAGAGTTAGCAAATCTGAAATTTGCTCACTGCAGAGTGAACACATTTCTTCTTCCATGTCCTCTATTATTTCTCCCTTTTCGTGATCTCCACAAGAGCTGGAAATATCTCCTTGTTGCAAATCAAGATTCACGTGATTGCCCTCAAAATCCTCCTCGTTGTGACGTGATACACAATCCCCTTCCATTTCATTTTCCAATTCATCAACATGGCAATTTTCAAGATCACTGTAATTATTCTCTTCACATGTTGACGTACTCTCCTCTTCATCATCAAATGTATCATGGTTCTCATCTATAGTAGGAAATGTTACTTGTTCACTATCAAATGGATCCACATTTTCCATTGCTTCTTCTTCTTGACTATCACAAGAATTGCAAGAATCACCTTGATGCAGATCAAAATTCTCAGGCTCATCATCAAAATCTGAATACTCATTGGATCCCTCATAACACATACTGCTTTCCTTGCCACAATCTGCTATGCAAAAGAGATCTCTTGTATCTCCATCTTCTTCATGCAAGCTATCATATGAATCATATTGACTTGCACATGTCTCATCTTCTATTGGTTGCATTGTTTGATCAATTTCTCTATACTCATCAGAAATACAACTATTGGTTTCAAGATTGATAGTGTTCTCATACCTCATCCGCTCCATGGAATCAATGAATTTATTCACTAGATCAGAGGTACGCTACTTTTCTAGTCAATAAACTGATTCAGGCTCCCATGCTCTTACAAACTGCTCAACAAACATGGCCCTTGTAGGCCTACAATTAGGAGGTAATTGCATATAGATATTTATCATCTTGTTGTATAAGAAGCATTTATCTTCTCCTTCATGTCCCCTTATGCTAAGAAATGCATCAAAGGGGTAAATTCCATATTCTGATTTTGTGATGGAGTCCTAGTTTTGAGTATACTCATCTTCTTCTTCTTCAAATTGTTGATCTTGGCATACATATTGCTGCAAGTTCTGATTATTTTTAATCTATTCGAACCTGTGGGAGGCCCAATTTGATGCAGACAAATTTTCATAGTGCTCGAGAAATTGATCATGAAACCCACGAAGAGAATTAATAGAAGCAATCGGCAGGAAATTAAACCAATCCCTAGCATCTTCAATAAGCGACATCATGAATAGCCTCATGTGTAAATCTTCATATGGCACATCCAATTCTTCGATGAAAGCATTGTAGCTCCTTAAATGATCTTCAGCAGTGATTGCACTACTCCCTGTAAATTTAGGCACCAAACCTCTCCAACTACCATTCATATGATAAGGGTACTATTGAAACCCTATCAAGTCAAATTGTTTGATCATTGTTATGTATTGATGAGGGGGAGCGTTAGTTGGGTACTTATACATTGGGTTATTATATAGTGTATTATGATGTTGCATATAATGTTGACCATGAGGTGGCTGTGTGTATGCATGTTGTGTGGGAATATGAGGTGGATGATTTGGATGTCTGTATTGATTCCCTTCTTGATGGTGAGGAACACTTGATGGATTAGATGGCCCTGCACCATGGTTACCCTGCTTATGAGGTGGTACATACTTCGGGCGACCAGATGCCTGATTAGTCATTTGGGCTTTCTACAATTCAGCTTTTAATTCTTCTATCTCCTTCTTCTGTAATTCCAACCGTGCTTTTACATCTTTAGGAATTGAAGGTTCATAATCATCTTGAGGATTTTCATGATCAATATGTTCATTCTAATTACCTTCCATTTTTTGGTCATATTCATGCTGAATTTTGAGTCGTTCAGCTTCAAATTTAGCATGCCACTCTGCCTGTTTCTGAGGATCGTGAAAAGGATTTCTTTGAACTTCTAGGGTACAAGGCTCTGTGCTCGAATTATCTCTCCATGTATCATAGCGATCATATGTTTCACAATGTGCTCCTGATGCTTTGTCTTTGTCTATTATGCACATGTCCTCACTTATCCTTTTTCCTTTATCAACCCTGTCATCTTTGTGTGTGCACTTACTGCCAGCAGGGGCTCTAGTATGACGTCCCCTGTATTGGGATCTTCTTCCGTTCATGTTTGAACAGATGCAATGTTTATGTCAGAGTCGCCACTCACTTTTTTCAAAAGTGAGAAAGTATTTGATATTTCTTATTCCCAGCAAAGTCTATACAAGGTTTCTGACTCTATGATTAAGGCCTTGATTCTGAATTGATTTGTCCCCAGCAGAGTCACCATTTGTTAGCTCTCAAAAACGTAGGCAGAAAACCTCAAGAGGCTGCCAATCTCTTGGTACATTTTAGGGTAACAAACAAGGTCATATGTTTTAGACCTTCTACTCTTCAGGTGTTGCTAGACCTAGGCGGGTGTACCTATATGAATGAAGCGGACTTAATGTGCTTATCTTTCTTGAAATGTTCTGCCCACAATGGTAGATGGGAATGGAAAAATGAAATCAAATTTGGTATAAACTGTATATGATATTCAAAGCTAAATCCTAATATGCTTAGTTAACAGATGTAAAGAAAATAGATGAATCTAAATTGTGAGACATGTAGAGACTAGTTCCTTATTGGGTAGGTGGAGTCAAATTAAATAGCAATGCACAACCTCTTTCTGGCAGAAACTCAAATTGTTTGGCATATGTTTTGTTTATAACTTGTATAAACATGCAAGATTGTCACTACTAAGTTCTTCTTTAATAATCCAGATGAATTTCCCTGATTATTGTGATTAATCAAAAGGATTTAATCCCTCCTTGAAAGAATTGATCAATTAACCACACAGATACAACAAATGTGCACTGATAAATTGACTATAAACTTGTTATATCAATTTAAACAACTAGAAAGCATCAATCTTGGAGACAACTTAATAATACTTTCAATAAATTCAAAAGACAATTGACACCAGAAATGAGTTACGACGTCAATTGATTCTTATTAAAAACTCCATTTTGAAAACATGCATCATGGTCTCTGTTCTGTGGAAAATTTTATCCAACTGTATATTCTCTACCCTATCTACTATAATCTATCTCATCTCTCATCTTTACAACTGAGAATGAATATTTATATATATGCATCTGAACAGACACAACGCTTTGAAATCACAAGTCGATAGGCAACTGTTCGCATTTGGGTTTCATTTAACATTCACTGAAGACTCGCCGAGACATCCAGTAAGTATGTCGAAGGCAAATGTATCACCGAAAGTCATCCTTTTGTCCATCGCTGTGAAGTCATGTCATCCTATTGATAGTTTGATGTCCCACCGAGGAATATCCTTTCGTCTCACGTGGGTCACTGTAACATTCTATTGTCAGGGAGATGTCTCATAGGCACCTTATGTTTCATCGAGAAATCTCCTTAATGTATGTTCTGGTCGCCAAGACATAACCATTCTCTCACCGACAAAACAATATATCAGCGTGACATTCAAATCAGTAAGACTATATAACTTCACACCAAAGACCCTTTGATAGGATTCCCCTGCGCATGTCGGCGAGACCGAAGGTACTCACCGAGACCTCATTCTGAATACCCCTTAGTCTTACTGAGAAGTATATTCTCATCGCTGGTCGGCAAGACACATCAAACCTCGCCAAGACCTTATCCTGAATACTCTTAGCTTGGCTAATGAATATCCACGTGCATTGGTCGATGAGACACGCCCCATTCGGTGAGACCACATACCGAATACAATTTGTTTGGCTGAAGTGCGTCCATGTGCGCTAGTCGATGAGACATAATGCAATCGGTAAGACCTCATCCCGAAGTCTTTGTCTGACTGAAAATAATCCTTTTGAGTCACCGAGACAATGAAAATGTCCTGCCAATAAGTGCCTGTAAGTAAACTTTGATCGCTGTGACATCAAAAATGTCTTGCCGATAGGCAACACAAACATTTATCAGCAAAAAACGCAATATGGATCGGGGAGACCCTGATAATCTCATGCTGATATAGATCACAAAGTGAAATACTTAGACCTAGATGGATTTTATGGGATCACATGGCAAAAAATGGGAAAAAAGTTGTGAAGAAAGGGCTTTTGTGTACATGACGAGGACTCATTTGGAAAATCAAGGGTATGAAAAACTTGTGAAATTATCAGAATTTTACAATTCTAACACATGAGATATTCATCACAAATTCATTCCATCAAGAAGATAAAATTTGAGTGGTAAGTCGCAACACTTATCATTTATCACTTGTTTTTATCCATTTTCCTCTACTTGACCTAGGGTAAGCACTCTTTACATCATCATAGTCATTGTGGAGGTGCAAACAAAAAAAGGGGTTTGGCTTAGGAAAGACCTTATATGGCACAAGCCTTTCTCCCCTATTTCTTGTATGTAGCAAAACTGAAGAGGATTTGGGAGAAGATTGAATACCTAATATCAAGATAAAGCATTCAAGTTTCTTATTTTAAAAAATTAGGGAAAGAAGGATTATTCATCAATATATAATATTTAAAAGATCATTCTAATAAGGAACAAGATATAGATTGTGAGTTATCTGTACCTATTCAAAGATTCTAGAAACCAATATCTTCTATTCTATGACAATAGCACCCTTGACTAGGTAGTTTCAACCCTAAGTTTCATGCTAGGTTCCTCTATCTATATATTCTACTATTGTGTGATCAATTTATATGCTTTGGTTTTGTATTTTTCTATATTCACATTAATTAGCTTTAGATTCATAGTTAACCTATTTCACTTTCAAATAATGTACATCACATCCAAAATCAAATCAAACCCCAAAAAAATGGGGACCAAAACCCTAATCAACCATTTTGTCTCTTCTATTAAGGATAGTAGCCAAGTGGTCTTATGTGATCAATTTTGGTTCCTATCTAATCTAATTTTTGGAAAGGTGTGATTTGGACCCTAGATCCATTTTCCCACATCACAATTAGTGAGAGGGATAAATAGATGAAGTATAAATTTAAGGGACTATGCATACCATCCTAAATCACTCATACTATGGGAGTCATCTTGGACATCAATTTAGGGCGCATAAGTCTAGAATATTTCTATAGAGGAATGACTATTGAATTTACCACTACTATTCAAAGAATGTTGTGTTAAATGGATTGGAGGAATCTATAGCATTATATATATATCCATGAATTTTCAAAATATGGTACTTGAAAATATAATAAATTATGATGTAGTATGAGACAAGTAGTTGGTAGTGTAAGAGATTTTGTAGACTTAAGTATCAAGGATAGTATGGACACCTTCAATATCCATTACTATACAAAGGTTCAAATAGTTGGTAAGGAAATAGTAGAGAAAAATTCAATGATGTGGTAGAAATATGTAAGAGGTTGATAAATATGAAGTGGATAAAAGAATCAAAAAATAAAATGTTCAAAGTGCCCATAGTGATATTTATAATTAAATTCCACAATGAGATAGGTGATATTGTCACCTTTCTACATTTGAACCCTTGATGCATTCCTATGTGAAAAATATCTTGGGAGGAAATAATATGTTTCATTGGTCCAAATCCATCAGTGATAATATATATGGAAAAATTACCATGTTTAACTCAACACAAATTTTATATGACCTCATACTTGGTCTATTCTTTAGAAGTAAAGTCAAAATTTGTTGGACTTGAAAATTTGATATTCTTGGAACAAGACCAATACAAGATCTTATATACCATTACTATCCTAAAGTAGATCATATAATGTACATTTAAAATTATAGGAGAATCAATGATTCCTTTTCTATGTGGTTGGTAAGGACAATGGAGGAAGACAAAGAAAAGATACTATCTAATGAAGCACAAGAAGTTCTAAGTCTCGAGGGAAGTTGGTATATCTAATTTCAAGAGTTTTCTTATATTATGATAGAATATTTTATATGAAATCCATTCAAACTTCAAGGATACCCTACATATAAGATAGTATTACTTGAAATGTCTAGGTGGATAATAAAATATCACACTTATGGAAGATAATAACAAAGGAGTCAAGCTCCCTATTTTTATTAGAGAATATGTATATTACAACTTTTCATTTTCTAAAGCATCTAAAAGCAAAGTTACAATAATATAATATGTATCCATTTGATCTTATTAGGCCGTGTGAACCATATAGAAGAATAGAGAAATGGGTTTCATCCTCCATGAAACATGAGCATCACATTCAATATTTTTGGGATGATCGGTTAGATGACCATCAAGTCAAGAAAATTAATTTAAATAGGATCATTTTCAAATAGACGAGAACCCTAGGAACACATCCAATTCTTCATGAAGTAAAGGATGATGATGTCATCATTCATCCAAGTTATCAAATGAATATTTTTTTATGAGCCCCTCTTAGTCCCAAATTTGGATTGAAAAATAAGTTGACATTAAATATATAAAATTAAACATTTTGGATGGAAATTATATGTTAATATTTTGTGTGCATGCATTAGAAGTAAAAGGAACTATAGTAACTTACAAAAAATATTCATAGACAAGAAAAGGAAGAGTGTTGATGCAAGAAGTTGGGTCCACAAAATCCTCTAAAAGTGGAAGTGTTTTTGTTGTTTTTCAAAATTTGTAATACGTGGACTGAAAATTTGAGGCACTTACACAATGAATCTTAAAAAAAGTCAGAAATATGAAATTTATAATTTTAATCTGGTTTCCAAATATGTAATTTATTCAAATACCTAGATGATATAATTTGAATTTTGATAGGGATGTATAAAAAACTACTTTTTTAAAGTCATTTTTTTTACCATACCATGCACATGTACGAACACCACTTTTTGACCCAAATAAATTTTTTTTGCTAATTCCTTTTTGAGAAAGATAGCTAACAACAAGAAGATTGATGAGGATATTTTTTTGTAATTTTTTTCTGAACATTTTTTTTATTGAATTTTTATTGGCCTTAATTGTTGTTTTTAAAAACCAACATGTATGGAAAAAATAATTGGACCTAAACTAAACATTTTATGAATCTTTTTTTTCATTGTGTAGAGAATTGTTTGAATATTGATGCCATATAAAAAAATTTACAAGAAAATTAACCAAAAAAAGTCTGATATTTCAAGTTTATGGACTAATTTTCTTAGAAATTAATTAAAAAATAATAATATAATCCAATCTTTTAAAAAAATATATACTTGAAAACTAGACATCGTGTTCTCTAATGGGTTTTAATTTCATAGATTGATTCAAAAGAAAAGTCCATCAACCATATTGCCAAAGTTGGACATTTCTATTGAACCTGCCTTATTTTTTTAGTTGCATTTCAAAGGCTAAGGGTTGGGTTTCCAAGCCTTTCTTGAACCTAAAACCGAGGCAGCATGTGGGTTGGGGATTCAAAATTTTAAAAACATGTATGTGTTAAAAAATGCATACATGCTCTTTATTTGCTTGACTATTTAAAAAAAACTACTTTTTATAAACGCGTAGGCATTACAAAATGGGTATGTGTTTTAAAACATGTACACATTTTGCATTACAAAATGCTTATGCATTTTAAAACACATTCATGTTTTGCATTACAAAATGTGTATGCGTTATAAAATGCCTATGCGTTTTGCGTTGCAAAATGCATACGCGTTTCTAAAAGGTATTAATTTTTTAAATAAATGAATTGTATTTGTTATAAATGTGTACACATTATATATAACATGTACGTGTTTTTTTGCGCATACATGTTTCTTTAGGCTTGAGTGCCCAAGGCATAATGCATACACATTTTTTTAATAACACATAAGCATTTTCTCGAAAAAAAATTTTGGCCAAAACTTCCCCTCTTCGTGGACCCAACTTCTTGCTTTTACCCAATATTTGAAAAAAGGATGACTTTGATGATTTATTCATTAAGAAGAGGAAAGTACAAGAAATTAAGATTATATAGATTGAAGAATTTGTTAATGAAGAAGCCCATTTTTCTCAAGGAATAACTATATCTTGTATTCCTAAAAATATACCTTAGAAAATTACTCAACCTATTAGTGCCATGCCAATTGACACCATGAGAAGAATAATAGCATTAGAATCTACGTTAGTATCCCTTACACAAGAAAAAATATTTTTACCACCATAACACATGCATTACTAGGATCACCTCCTCCTCCACTAGTAATGGATCCAAAAGGTAAACAATAAACAATGGAAAACCTTGTTTCATCTTCTATCAATCCATTGTTCATGTCTCACCCTTCTATGTCTATTACCATAAGGATTAGAAAATAATTATAACAAGAGGAAGTAACAAGCCATAAGATCATTGCTGGATCAATGTGTTTCCTTGTCATGATACAAGGATTTTCCTAATATTAATAGCCTCTTTAATATTTGGAATGTCCGGGTGACTGATATATTTCTACACAATTCCAAACTATTGTTTTATCATATCTTGATTATAATTAATTTTGGTGTCATGATGGCTATTTACTTTTCCTCAAACTACTATATCATTTCCTGTGATTTCTTGGCTATCTTAAGTCCTTTGTAAAATCCTTATCATACATGGGAAAATACCATCACCTTAATTAGGTAGGATATGAAGATATTCTATGATGTTTTATCTATTGATAAGCTTTCATTTTTCCTATCCCTTCTATAGTTTGAAAAAAAATATTTCTTTCTCAACATTGTTGTCATTCACTCCTCTCTATGTTTGAAAATGGGTGGTGATCATGTGAGAATTGAGTAAGTATCCTACGAGGAATTCCACCATGATGCTTTGTTATGGCACATTTGCATGGAAGGTAGTTTGTCTCTGTTGGTGTTCCAAACTGATTGGTCCAATGGGTCCTAGAGAGTAGCCAATTTCTTATGCTCAGACTCAAAGAGGGATTTGGCCAATTGACAAGATTCAGTCAAAGACTAAAATATCCAACACTTCTATCTCTGCAAGACCAAGGTGGGTCTCCCTATACAATGCCTAAAAAATTAGTCCAATTATGCATAGACATTTCTTTTTATAGTAGATAACTCCCAATTAAAATATACCAAGGAAAGCATTAATAACCTCAAATCTAGCTATATTATTGGTATCTCAACACTCACTCAGTAATTGGGAAGCAAAATTCAACACTAAACCTCAACCAAACAAAAAGGATTTAAAATGATTTTGAATTTAAATTGTTTCTGAGAATGCACTAAGTTGAATGAAAAATCAGTGCCTAATTTTGGGTCATGGAGTCAAATGCATAATCATAAAAAGAATTCATCAAAAAATAAAATTCAACCAATGGATTTAACTTGATAATGCATTACACCAACATATCCATTCTTATTGTCAATCAAATTCTTCTTATAGATCCAAACTGCACACTTGAAATCACAATTATTTGCTCAAAGTAATATAACTACTTCCTTGAAATAGAACCATGAACACATAACACAATCTCATGGAAATTGAGATGAAAAATTCAAACATACTTTGTATTATTGAGTTCATATGATCAAATGTGTACAAATCTGGAAACAATTTGATGACATTCTTGATTTACTTGCACAAACTAGCTGATATTTACTCATGAAATCAACAATTCTAGCTTACAAACTCAATTCATGACTCAAACTCAACATTTCTATATCTACCCAACCCCTACAGAAAATAAAAACCCTTTACAATGAGAAGAGAATGAGAATAAAAAGAAACAGAAGTCCAAGAGCAGATCTGTTGATGACATCTACGAGCTTCATCCACCATTGATCAAAAAAATGAAAAGCCTCTCTCTTCTCTCTTCATTTGCAACTTACTTTGCCTCTAAAAACACATTTGCAACAAAAAAGATCATCCTCCGTGAAAATATCACTTCACTCACTCAATAGTGTGAAAAATAGCTTTGCTTGTGAAAACTCTTATTTTTGCCTTTGTTTGCTGTATTTTATATTTTACCTCTAGAAATTAAAGTTTTCTAACTTTAATATTGAGGCCTTGATTTTATTTTCACTAAGCCATAAAATCCCACTCGTTTTGTTCACATGCTATTTTATTTTGTAGTTACATTTGAAATCAATGAACACATTGATTTATTTAACTAGTGAAAATCATTTATTGGTGTATTCTACCCCACATCTCATTTTAAAATACTTTCCTTTTAAAAATATGAGGCTTTAAAACTATATCATTGGGTAAACAAATTTTTTACCTATGGCCTCTTAAATGTTGGCCTAACAACATTTAAAACTTTTACCCTTCTTAGAGAATTTGGTGAAGGCCATTTAAAATATAATACTGCCAGGATTTAAAAACAACTTACTCACACCCTTTACCTTCATTGTATATTTTAAAAAAAATTATTGAATAAAATGAAGGAACTTTAAATTTACCATTGGGCAAGAAAATAACCTTTCTCGTGCCTTTTTTAAAAAAAATCACGGGCCCACACCCATGTGTCCTAATCTCACACATCTCACAGCTTGTTTCCAACATCATCCTTCATTTTTGCGAGGCTTGTGATCAAAGGCCAAGATTTCACCTACTCCCTTTTCCTTTTTCTAGCCATTGATTTCTTCTTGCCTCCTCTATATACCCTAATCCTCCTTTGTTCATTCACTGTGCAATGGCAGCAAGAAAAATTGCGTTTTCTACAACTTCGTTTGATCACTCTTTGCAATCTCAGATCAAACCCTCTATAATCTCAATGACACCCATCAGAGTTTCCTCAAATGATATTGGTACATTTTCACTACAAACACAATTTTTCCTTCGCATCATCCTCCTTTAGCTATCACCATGGTCACACCATAGCTCACAACCAGCGCCATCCTTCATTTTGTCAACTTCAGCCTCCTTTTTAAGCAATCTAGCTTTCTCATTTATTTGTTTCTTGTTTGGCTAGGAGAACCTTCTTAATATGTGCCACCAACTTCAATGGATTTCTTTCCTTTAATTTTTCCATCACTTCAAAGTTCTCTTTTAGTCTTGTTTGGGTAGGACAGGGAAGGTGCTATCAAAAGAGGTGCAATCCATCTTTACACATGCCAGTTGCATTTGCTTGAAAGCTTCTGAATCATTTTCAACAAATCCATTTTGTGTAGGATGCAATAATGGTGTTCCATGGTTTCATATTTATTTGGGAATTTTAACAAATTCACTCACCTTGTTTATACTGTTCATACAGTTTTGATACACTCTCACTGTTGGCACGTGCTTGCCCACCTCTTGCTTCATAGAGATTTCCTTATGCAATGTTTAAATTGGCTCCCCTCTTGGTGTCTACTCCTCAAACTACAGATCGAACCCCCTTATTCTTTGTGCTTTGATAGATATTCATACATCTACTTTAGATCATGCGCTCCTTCTCGTAGTCTTTCTAATCTCTGCACCTTGATGGATGTCTGCACCCTACAACATTCTTATCCTTTGCAGTACTAATTTCATGGTTTGCGCCATATTCTCATTACAAGAGTAAACTGCCCTTGTAGAGTATACATGTGCTAGATTTACCCACACATTAGGCAACTGGAGAAAGGTGTTTCCAATAGCAATCCCCTATAACTATGTATAAAATTCCTTTGCAATATGGAATCGACCCACCTCAGCTGATGCAATGGCACCCCATTCATTCATAGCATAAGCACCCTTTGTTTATCACTCTGCAAACACTTTAAAATACACTTCCAGGCATTCTTAGAGTCCTACATAATATGTTAGATCCATCCTCTCATTTGAAGACATTGTAGAATGAATCGAACATCCCAATGTTTTAGCAACATAAGAAATCCTCACATTTGGTTCACCTTGCACAAAATATGTTGTATCCTTTTATTTCCTTTGCATCAAATGAGTCATCAGGTCAAATTCATTTTTAGCTGTCTCAAACTCTTTGTTGGTTGAGGATGATTCCCTTTCACATAGCAATGAGGTCTTTTGTTGTTTCTCCACAATTGAGGGAGTCACAATAGCATCTTTATCAACAACTACTTCATTCTCTAAGTCATCCTATCTTGCACTTCTTGAATCTATAATTTCACCAACATTTCCATTACTACAAAATATTTTACATTTATTTCTGATGAGTTTAATATAGAGTGATCCATCTTTTCTTTATCTTTCTCATTTTAGGGATCTCTGAGAGAGATTGTTCCAAGAAACTACATTTGCATCAAGCTTCCATTTTCCATGTCCTAGGATATAGAATCCCTTTCAATGTTTCAATTATTGATCTCATAGTCTCTTTGATTTATAATAATTTTATCTTCAACCATTGACTTCCCAATTGATTCCAAGTTGAGTTGGAGTTCAACATGCATGGGATAAAATTGAAATTGAACCTTTAGGAGCTCATAAATCAAATACTACTTTGTCAATTACCAAACATTATTTGTTAACTTTAATTCAAATTTATGTGATAGGCACCATAAATTTGAGAAATTTATCTTGTTAAATTTTTTCCTTTAATATGAAAATGACATTGCATTTTGTTCCCTTGGTATGAAAAGAGAGACTGGAGATAATAGTTCTACAACTGAAAACATTGTTGTCATCTTCCACTATTTCACAAAACCGGTTCTCCTCATCTACATTCACATTCAACACCTTATTTAAATCATTGTGTTCAATGCTAGCTTTAGATACATTTTCCTCTTCACATTCAGTGTTCAAATCTTCATTGGCAACTTTTTTAATTTCACAACTATGCAGAGCATGTCGGGTCTACACGTGGGCCCTACTAATTTTTTTAAATTTTCAAATAAGTTTTCCTTGAATTGATTTGAGACAGCTTTTGAATGCTTATGAAGTGAAATAATGAACTAGGTTGACATTAAAATTTGCTTTCTGACATATTTTCACTATGGTCAAAACTAGCCAGGTGGGCTCTAGAATCACCCTGGAAAAGTAGTCAACGACCTTCTGGAGCCATGAAAACTTAAAGGAATGTAGACATTTGACCCAAGAATGTAGTACAATAAATGGTTCAGCAAAAAATTTCATGAGGTGAAAGATATTCAACATCAAAGTTGCCTACTCAGACTGTTCTACAACTGTTCATGTTGCAAACCGATTAAAACTCACCAAGTTGCCATTTTGAAAAAATATCAAATCATCTTCTGGGGAACTGCCATTGGAAACACAAGATCATTAAGGTACACCAAGTATGTGTGCAAGAGGTGTTTGCTTCAATCATCAATATTCATGAGATATTAGGGGTCAAAGTTGACCACCTTGAAATATGTTGAAAGTGCAGATGTAAAATCAAGACAAATTGCATTTACTTTTGACCTCGATAAAATAGCAAATTAGATCATGGGGCTCTAAAACTGGACCAGGTAGCACATGAATGTGAGAAGAATGGAGAGAAACAATCCACTCATCATGACAATCATCCAGTTGCAAAATATAAGCTTGAATGAGAGGCCACTTCACAGAATTGAAAGTTCACAAACATTTAGTGCAAAGATTTCTAGATTGTAACTATGTGTAATCTTTTTTGCATCAACGTTTCGGGTCATACTCCGTGATCTTTGCTCAACATCCTAATGATGGATCATGGAGTATGATCTGAAACGTTGATGCAAAAAAGATTACACACAGTTACAATCCATAAATCTTTGCACTAAATGATCATGGACTGTGGAAACCTTATGCTATTAAGTTCACAAACAATAGAAAAGTGCCAAAAACCTCCAGCTTTTCTTTTCAAAACCCTGCCAAAACTCATCATGGGAAGAATAAATTTGACATGCACATTCACATATGTCAACTGGATATGCTCACAAATGGGCTTGTCTTGAAAATCAACTAGCTCCGAATTGTGACCCTCCAGAGTAGGTCACTTGGGTAGATTTGTCAGGTGCACTTCTAAGCGTGCAAAGGCAAAATTTTCAATATGGGCACTTCAAATTTGCAAAATTTAGAAGTCACAATAGGCTCTATAAACATTTAAAAAGGACTTAACACATATCACACATCCTATATGACATTTTTCCATTATCGACATCACTATTATTATCACTATTGCATATCGCTTCATTAATATCATTAATCCCCTTTTTAACATCATTTACATCATTAACCCTATTTTCCTCTATTAATTAAATGATCTCAATTTGTTTAATTAATTCACTATGTCCACCTAATTAAACTTTATTCCTCTTGATTAATTAAATAAACACAAATTATTTAATTATGTCATTAACATACCTTATTCATGTAAATTAATTAAATTGTTATCATTAATAATCTAATTAAGTCACTTTCCCTTCTCCAAATTTGAATAATTAAATCAATTATTCAATTTACCCAAAATCACTCAGCATGGTCAAATAAATAAATAAACCTTTATTTATTAAAGTCAAACACATCTTACACATTCCTCTCAAACATTAATTAATTATTAAATTAATTCATACATCCTCACATATCTTGATTGAATAAATCATGACCAGTGATATCTCAATCTATTTCCCAATCCCACCGATTATGCTAATCTCACTAAACACTCGACCTAATTTATTCAATCCCACTAAACACTCAATTTGATTTCTTCAATCCCATGAATCATTCAATCTAATCCCATTGATTATTCAATTAAAATCCTTAATTGGATCAATTAGAGGAGTTAACTAATCAATCTATTTCATCTCAACAGTACTCAACTATTGATTGTGATCTTTCATTGTTGCATATCGATCATTCATCTAAAACCTGAAAAATCTATAAAACAACCTTCATCCTTCTCACAAACAATGAGATAATCTAGAGAAGTTGTGGAGAGGTCATGTCAAATTGGCTATTGAAGCAAATTGAGAAAATACTTGCATTCTAGATCACCATTACTATTGATTTTTAAGCATTTGCAATCATGGATGCTTCATATTGATCAACCAATCCAACATCCATTATCAATACGAATACACTCCGACATGGGATGATAAAATTATAGTCTTAGAATTCATTTATGTTCTCATTTGTGCTAACATTACTTGTTGAATTCATTGCTTTACAATCACATCTCATGAGTAGGTTAGTATTTATCTTCTTTTTATTTCAATTGATTTATTTTCATTACTATATTCCATCGATCTCATTTCCCCCTTACACAATTTGGCACACCTAGTGGGACCAAGGTCCTTAACTATAATATTTTCGTTAAGTTTGGTGAGCAGTTGTAGGTTCTTGGTCACAAACATCTTTTGCAAGAATCACTTTTTCTAATTGGAACATTTTCATCTTAAAATTTGAATGTGATAGTCACTTTTTTTTTGTCACTATTGACCTAAATTTGGCTGCTATCAACCAAAATCTAGTAGTTATTATCATAGAAGACCGCTATTTCCTTTTCCATCTTGCACCTTTCTAACTGTGGGAATTTAGACTGGCATTATAGAGCCACTTTCATCCTAAACAGAGCTTCTATTGACCTAAATATTTCTGCTATCATCTAGAAAATCCATAGTCGTACTAAATACAAGGTCGCTATTGCAGGTAATAGGTCTGCTATTACCTTGTTTTTTGAGTCTGTGTTATTTTTGCAAACTTTCTTGAATTATTAGAATGTCTAACTCTAACTACTAATTTTTGTTAAGTTTTGTGAGATTGTCTAACATTGTTGGTGTAGCTCTTCCAGGGTCATGACATATTTTTGTTAGAACAACTAATCATTTTCTTGCAAGGTTGACAAATGGTCCAAGTATTTTTATTTTCGAAGCATTTTTGTATGAATGTTTTTACAATTTTTAAAACTTTTACATTTGGTGCTCTTGAAATGAATTCGATTTCCTTTGGTGCAATAAAAATTGAACAAGACAACTTGAACATTTATATTTGGCTCTTTAAAATGAATTCACTTTGTTTTTAGTGCACTAAAATTGAGCAAGACAACTTGAACATTTACATTTGGTGCCTTAAAATGAATTCACTTTCTATTGGTGCACTAAAACTAAACAAGACAACTTGAAAATTTTATGTTTTGTGCACATTAAAACTTGGTTATGATCTTCACATTTCATTTTTGTGAATAAAATTGAAAATTTTATCTTCTCTAATTGCCATGACACCAATTGATTTAGGGAGTCTTTTATTGAAGTCTCAAATATTTTAAATTGGTGCATTTTAAAATCAAATTGTTATATTTAAAAACTTCATTTTTGGGCTTAAAAATGAAATAGCAATTAACAATCTACTGTGTCCACCGTGACTAGAAATCCAAGTGTGTATCCTCTCCCCCTGTATCTTTGGACAATCTCGGGTGACAAGAAAAACTTTGGGCTCTTTGCATCTTTTTTTACATCATTACCTTTAGATCAAGCCTACCTTGAGATACATCGCACATTGGAGAACTCAAGGCGACCCAAACCGGTTTTTCCCTCAGACTGATATATAAATTGATTAAGGCTAAATCAATGGTCTAACTAGTGAGTACCTTTATTGACAGTGTCATTTAGAATGGGGAGGCGTCCACATTCATGTGAGTTATAAATAGTCCCCTAGTAGGAGTGGTTAAACCTTAAGTGGGTTGGACTCTTGCAAGGAACTAAGTTCCCTGAGAAGTGACTAAACACCTTATTATAGTTACCCACCTTATGGATTGACTATGTATTGGTGATATTTTTAGTGCAAGTGATGTGTACCATACCCTAAAAATTTTTACTCACCTTATGAACTCCCTTGAGATGAGATAGAAATCCTCAACTTAACATAAGCTACTTGTGGCTTTTTGGGGAAAGGTTGATTTGGGTTATCTTTCCATGCCAAGAGACCCCTATTTGTCCGCTCTTGTAAAGAATTAAGTGTATACATCCCTTAGGGTGTCCCTGCCCTTGATTTGAAGGAGCTTCCAATTTGTGGGCTTGAAAGTGTTACCACTAGCTTTCATCTTAGGGATAAAACTGCTTGAAGTGTTCTCAATGTGTTATTACTAGTATAAATTAGGTTGATTTTGGTATATTGTCATCAAAACATTACGATCAATTCATACACTTTTTTTGTTGTGTTTTATAACTTGATGTATCTCAAAAGAATTATCTCAAACATTAGCTCAAATGAATGTCAAAAACATGCAAACTTCTCAAAAAAATCAACCATCACAAAACTAGAAACTACTGAAACAAAGCCACTATTGTCAAGTTTTTCCACTACTATCTCAAAACATTACTATATTCGACCTAAATTCTACTCACTATTTCTAATTCAACCACTTTAATGCTATCACTATTGCATGATAGTCACTACCAAGATAGATTTTCTTTTGAAAACTTTTTTGCAGTTGTCCTAAAACAAAAAATTTATTAACCTAAAACATAGCTGATATTTCCTTAAACAAAAGCTTCTATCGACCTACTTGTAGGCTTGTCCCTCAAAAAAATTCAAACAATTTATTTTCAAACATTGGCCTAAAAACTCCATTCAATTATCAGAGAACATTATTGGCCCTATCAATCAAAATCCAACATCACTATCCTTCATTTTGGACTTGGTTTACATAGGGTTCATCACTAACATCTTTAGAAACATCATTTACACCATAGCTTATCAACATCATTCAATATCACCAAATCAGCAACCAAACATCAACCTAGTCTTGGACACATATTGAACCCAAGAAATCAAACCATTACCTTGCTAGTGTTTTTAGAGCAACCTTTACTTGCAACCTCATAGCTAGTTCAAGTAAATCACACACCATATCCTCTAAAATAGCAAAAAAATTGATTTGATTCTTGTGAACTTTTTTGTTCTAAACTAGGATCAAATCAAAACATCTAACATCAAACATCATAGTGCCATTCATCAAACAACACCAAAAATCAGCCCATCTCCTTATCATAGGGTTGAGTAGAAAAATCTTACCATCCAACATCAATCCATAACAGACAACCAAAAACATTTATCCAAAAGGTATACACACATCCCCTTTGTATATCATTTTATCAAACCAAATCTCAAAACACAACGTCATTCTATTTCCATAAGTTGGTATCTCAAACTTACCAAGGTTTCTTGAGTTTGTTTATGACTACAAAAGGATCACAACACAAAAAGAAGATGGAATCCAATAAAAGAAGTTATAGTGTACCAAAAACCAACACCACCAACAAAGAAACTCAACCATGGGGTTATGATCCTGGGACATACTCAACTCCCAAAGAACAAACAATGTTTAAAGCACAACCAATTCAATGACCTAGCAATGAAGACATACACCTTAAAAATAAAATATTTGCTAGGAAACAAGATCAACCTCCCTATCCTATAGACATGATCATAGAGGAGTATGGTAGTGATGAGGAAATCATTGAAAAAGTACTTTTAGAGCACTCCCAAGATCCAAAGATACAAAAACTAATGGAAAAGATGATTGGGAAGGATCCTAACACATATTTCCTCAAGCTAGCACAAAGTGGGGACAAGTTTCCCATAGAATTTAACATTGAAATTCTTAAGGATCCCAACATCAATTCTTTTGGGAGACAAATTGGTGGTAAGAAAAATACCCAAAGCAATGATAGATCCCAAGTGTTGAACAAGACAACTAAGAGGGGGGTGAATTAGTTGTTGTAACTTTAACCTTTAAAGCTTTCACCAGAAGTTAGATCAACAAGAATTCATATATCCTTTACTCTGTTAGTGTGATTAATCATTAAGTGTAGAAACATAAATTGGAAACAACAAAACCATACACACAATAACACCTGATTTACATGGAAAACCCAATGAGGGAAAAACCACATTGAGGATTAGCTCACAATATAAATAATTCCAAAACAAAATACAAAGGCTCACTGCTAGAAATGATCATTGCCAGAAAGGATCATTGCCAGAAAGGCTCACTGCCAAGACATGCCTCACTATCCAATGAGGGCTCACTACTCGGAGGGATCACTACTAAAAAATTACAAATAATATAGAAGTAGATTGTTACAGAGTGACAACTATCTCAATGCAATAGAGATTCCACCACAATCACTTGCACACTTTCATAGTCTCACATGAAAGATTTTGGATGCCTTCAGCTCACTACCTTTGGAATCCTAACATAAAATCTGCATTGTTTTGCTCAAATTTGCATCTCACATACATATATCACATCTCTCTTGCATCTATATTTCCATTCACCAATATCTCAAATTGTATTTATACTGTCTTCAACCTTGAAACCCATCCAAGGCCGGCCATACACATTTTTCATTTACAAATTAAAATCAGGTCAATGCCAAAGCATTCTATAGTGGAATTAGAATGAGGAAAAACCAAACATAGACTTAATGAGGACCTAAATGAGTCCAAACACACCTCAACATGCTTCCATGAATTTCATAAGTAGTGTTTAACACAATGTCGACCAACACCCGTGTAAAAAACATAAAATAATTAAATACACACATCCTTAACATGATCCAATCTTTTCGGATAATAAACTTCACTTGAAAAAAACCTTATCAACTTATTCTCAAAACTGTGAGTCATGAAACCAAGATTTGGAGAAATACAGAGCAATTAATTTTCTCCCAAACCACAACTAGACACACTGAAATGCACAATTCACATACTAGTAAAGATATCTCACACTGCACAATGATCCAAAAGCATAAATTTTGGATACATCAACTACTAACAACCATGAATAATATTTCAAGAGTGCACAAGCATAGAAGCAATACATAGCACATCCCAGAGCATACATTGAATACTTGCAAACCTTCTTTATTACAATTTTCTCAATATCCTCAACATATACAACCAATAACCAACTATCTTGACATCAATGCAAATAGAAACTAGTTGACATCAATGAAAACACCTTCACACTTGCAAAAATCTCCCACTTTGTCATTGATGGCAACACATGATGTGAAAAACTATCAAAGACAACACAACTCTGAACCATCAATCTCCCCCTTTTTCAAAATTCTTTCTCCCCTTTACCTTTTCAAGTGATACTTTCTCCCCCTTTGACATCAATGGCAAAGGAAAAAGATATTTTACATTGTTTTCCCCCTTTGACACCAAGAGCATTACTAGTACTGAATACTCCCCCTCAGGAGTACACCCAATCAACTACACAATGAAAACACAAGAAACTACCAACTCCCCATGATAGGTAGCCACCAAACATCAATTTAAAAGGAATATAGATCCTTAGATCCACCAGACAGATGCATCTCCATATGCATCTAGTTCAAGAAAGGAGGGACAATAACCTTTAGCTTCTCTTGGAGATACTCAAAAGTATCTTTAGGAAGAGCCTTAGTAAATATGTCACCAATCTGATCCTTTGTAGTTAGATACTCAAGCTTTACTTCATTCTCCATAACCTTCTCTCTCAAAAAGTGATACCTGATAGATATATGCTTTGTCCTTGAGTGCATCATTGGATTCTTTGAAATATTAATTGCACTTGTATTATCACAAAAGATAGAGATGGGATAATCATACATTACTCTGACATCCTTTAATGTATATCTCATCCATAAAAATTGTGTATAGCAAGATGCTGTAACAATATACTCATCCCCTATAGTGGATAAGGAAACTAAATCTTGCTTTTTGCTTAACCATGATACCAATTTGCATCCAAGAAATAATGCAGTACCACTTGTACTTTTTCTGTCATCAGGACAACTTTTCTAATCTGCATTTGTATAAGAACTTAGTGTAAAATCAATATCCCTAGGATACCATAAACCATAATCCAGAGTGCCATTTAAATATTTGAATATCCTCTTGACAACTACAAAATGTGTCTCCTTAGGATCCTCTTGAAATCTAGCCACAAGACAAACTGTATGCATAATATCTAACCTGGTAGTAGTTAAATACAACAGTCCTCCAATCATTGATCTGTATTTTCTCTTATCAACCTTTGGTGAATCATTATCCTTACTCAAATTCCAGCTAGTTACCATAGGAATGCATATCATTTTGGAACCATCCATCCCAAATTTCTTCAACATTTCTTTTGTATACTTTGATTTGAAATAAAAATCCCTTTGTTTGTTTGATTGTTTTGCAATCCAAGGAAGAAATTCATCTCACCAAACATGGACATCTCAAACTCTTTTTTCATCTCTTCAACAAACATCTTACATAGTTTCATTTCCTCTAAAAATAATGGCATCCACATACACAACCACTATTAAGATATTTTTATCTTCAATATTAAAATATAAATTGCTATTTGTTGTACCTTTGCTAAAACCTTGATGAATCAAATATTTGTCCAATCTTGCAAACCAAGCTCTAGGAGCTTGCTTCAAACCATATAAAGCCTTTTTCAACCTGCAAAAAATATTCAGTTGATCTGACAACTAAAATCCCTACAATTGTTCCATGTAAACTTCTTCTTCGAACTCACCATTCAGAAATGCAGACTTCACATCCATCTGGTAAACATTAAAATCCTTATGAGCAAAAAATGCCAAAAACATTCTGATAGCTTCTAGTCTGGCCACTGGAGAAAAAGTATCCTAAAATATATATACCTTCCACTTGTGAGTAGCCTTTACACACAAGACTTGCCTTATTTCTTACCACTTCTCCATTCTCATTTAGTCTATTTTTGAAAACCCACTTGTTGCCAATTATGTTCTTGTTTGCTGGTCTGGGAACCATCTCCCAAGTTTGATTCTTCTCAATTTTCATAAGTTCATCTTCCATTTCTTTCATCCAATTTTCATCTTTACATGGCTCGCTCACTATCTTAGGCTCAACTTTAAAAAGTAGATAGTAATTTAAATCAACTTTAGCAACTTTACTTCTTGTCAATACACCTTTCCTCTTGTCTCCAATAATTTGATCTTTTGAATTATTCTTTTACACATACTTAGGGGTTTTAGGAACCCTTTCTGGATCTTCTTCTTCTTCATTATGCACTTCTTATTCTTCAACAACTTCTACTTCTCTATAATCAGGTTCATTTGATACATATCCATCAACTTCAATTGAATTCTTCAATGCTTCATCAACCTTGACATTTTTGCTTTATACAACCTTTCTTTTCCTTTTATTAAAACATTTATAAGCTTTTCTTCTAGTAGAGTATCCAAGGAAAATACCCTCATCACACCTAGCATCAAACTTTCCTAGATTATCTTCATCTCTTTTGATATAACATTTTCTTCCAAATACCTTGAAATACTTGAGAATAGGGACTCTTCCACACCATATCTCATAAGGAGTCTTAGTGTTGTTAGATTTCACTTGAACTCAGTTGAACACACAAACAACAATGTGAATTTCTTCTCTCTAGTAAACTTATGGTAGACCTACCTATGTTATCATTGATCTAGTAGCTTCTTGAATTGTCTTGTTCTCTCCATCAACAACTCCATTATGCTGAGGATTTCTAGGGCCTGACAACTATTTTCTAGTTCCATGTGCTTTACAAAAAATATTAAACTCATTGGAGGTGAATTCACCACCTCTGTCAAACCTCAAATATTTTATTTTCAAATTTACTTCATTTTCAACCATTGCCTTAAATTCCTTGATTTTTTCTAATGCATCATATTTCTCTCTAAGAAAAGTAACCCATGTCATTCTAGAGTAATCATCAATCAAAATCATAAAATACCTATCACCTTGTAGACTTCTCACCCTTATAGGACCACAAAGATCTATATGAATCAATTCCAGTAGTCTAGTAGTAGATTATTCATTTGACCTAAAGTTATTTCTAGCTTTCTTTCAACACTGACAATCCTTGTAGACTACATTAATAGGCTTTGTAATCCTTGGTAAATCTCTCGTAGCTTGTACTACACTAATTCTCACCATGTTATAAAAGTTCATATGACACATCCTCTAAAGCCATAGCCAACTGCCATTAATTTGAGACATAAAGCAATGCCCATCAACACCTTTAAGTTAATAAATGTTTCCTTCAGTCTTCTTATTAGTAGCAATCACAATTTTAGATCCTTTCATGATTTCAAAATTTTCATCCTTGAACACAAGATTTTATCCCTTTCTACATATCTATCCAACACTCAAGAGATTATGTCTCAAACCATTAACATAGTAGACACCATCAATATTATGCTTTCCATCAAAACTGATTCAACCTACCCCACAGATCTTAGCACCAGAATCATCTCCAAACTTAACTAAGCCTCCATCATATTTCTCAAGTTTAAAAAACTTACTTTTGTCATCGGTCATGTGATTTGAGTAGCCACTATCAATGACCTAGTAATTCTCTTATTGTTTAGCATGAAGAGCACAAACCACAATACCTTCAACTTTCTTTTTAGCACTTTCCTTCACACATCTTATAGTGTTATCAGTAGTAGATTCATCTTTTAAAGCTACAAACAAGCATTCATTATCATCAAAATCTCCATAATTAGACTCATCATAAAAAATACCAGCATCTTCATTGACATAGTATGCTCTTTTGATCATCTTTCCTTTATTTTATTTGTGTTTTCTATGTTTATTTATGTCATCTCTCTTTGGACATATTGAAGCATAATGACCTATTCCTCCACGACTAAATTTTTTGAAAGATAATTTACCTTGTTACTTATCAGAGCCCTTTTTCACTATTCTTACAAAGAATTCTTCCACTTCATCAAGATTGTCTTCATTCGGATCTTCCATTTTTACAACCTTGAATGTAGTTTATGTCTTTGTTCCATTTTTCAAACCAAACTTTCTCATTTCTTAAGAGGTTAGAGTATGAATCAACTGATCTTTAGTATAAGTATTATAATCTACAATTTTCTCTATAGCAAGAACATTAAATCACTACATTAAACCAATTCCATCAACAATATGAAATTACATCTAATCATCTCATTTAGTTGAACAATCCATATGAAACAAACATAACATGTATTCAATAGAGATCATTTAGAATCAATCCATTTAACTAACATATACAATAAAATCTTTTTCATTGTCCATTACATAAGAGATTTCAACAACTGTTACAACATTACATTGATACATTTAAACAAAAATGTCTCCTCATATACATGTGAGGAGAGTACATCAAAATTATGATACATGATACAATAGATTTATAGTTCAATACAAGTACATGAATACTAATCCACAAGAGTTGGTACAAGTGTAGAAGTCTTCAAATCCAAGGGAAGTCAATGTGAACATGAACAAAGAGAGGGAACCCAATGGATTACAAGGCACATTCCACCTCACCATGTGGAACCCTAAGGTCCACCCTCGTGCTAGGAGATAGTGAAAGGATCCCACCACTACAGTGACAACAAGATGAAATCCAATTGACTCAACAAGACTATAAGGGATTCCAACATGCAAAGTACAACATGACACAACACAACAGTGACACCGCTTCCAGAGGAACACACATACATCAAATGGAATACAACCAAGGGAATGTTAGGTTACACTAGGGGAGAGTGTCATTGCATGGTCCTAGCATGGGTTGTCCTAACAGTACTTCACCAAATTCCAACCCCCATCTATGGTTGTTCTAACAATCTCACATTAGACATCGGCCCCATAGGGTGACACATGCGGGACCAACTTCCTTTTGTGAAGACAAGGAGCTTGGTCTTTCCAACTATGCCTTCTCAACCCATCCTTAGCCTAAATGAGTGCTATAATCATGGGTGAGGCATCCAATTATCTTGATTAGAGTGAAACACTAACCAATCCCCTACTTTATTAATTAGGTTATCACTTGATTAGGAAACTCCCACATGGGTTGTCCTAGACACCACTTTGTGTGCTAGTCCCCATTGAGAGCCACTCCCCCATCTACAACTAGAAAACCCAACTAAATCAACAAGGCAAGGCCAACATGCTCAAATCGCAAAACCACATGAGCATACATAAAGGTGAGTCATATACCATCCCGTACAAAAAATCAACCAAAAAGCAAGTGAATAGTGCATGGTTAAGACCCCCTCAATAAAACACTTCAAATATCACATCAACCAAGTTTACAGGATCATCACATATACTAGTCTACAACATGGTTTTCCAAGCCTCTGGAAGACTATTAACATCTACCTTACATAAAGAACCTTTCTACTCGAGCACAAATGATAACATTCCATTAACCAGCAAATAACTCATAATACATTTTATAAGCCACAATTCCAACAATTCAATCATAAAATACATAGTGAAGTTAATTTTACTTCTAAATCATTGAAAATAATCAAATTAGAATTCATTGTTTCAACATCAAAATTAATTATCTAGCTTTCTTATCTATAAAATCTATAATTTGAATTAAATGATTTCATTCACTATTAAGTACATGCATATAGATACATATATGTATATATATATATATATATCCTATATAGATATATACCTACACATGCATATGTGTATATATATATATATTTATATAATTATATAAATATATTTTAAAGTAAAAGTATTTAGATTTTCAGCTTGTTGTTAACATAAATTATCAAATAAAAAATATAAAAGACCCACATCACATATGCACACACACATAAGTACCTCATTGTATAAACATGTTGAATTTAAATAGAGTCGAATATTATACTTGTAGCAAATCCACGATACAAGGAGATGGTCTCACATACCAATTGCACAAATTATATTGTTTATAGAGTCATTCGACAATATCAGTATACTATGCCAATTTCATGCAATATTTAATACATGCATATTCTACTCACAGTCGAATGTTATATAGCCACACCTAACTTCAATATTTTTTCTGGCACTACTTAATGTCGATATACTCTTCCATGTGTATATATGTATACAGGGATATAATCATGCATATATATTGATATGTTTGTAAAACACAACAACTAAATTGGAACTTGTGCTATCAGATTAGGAGGATATTGACACCTTAACCGAAATAACTAGCACTCAAGATTAACATAGATATCTACTCATCTATAATCTAGAAATTACATGCATTCAGTTTCAATAAAAAATCCATGTAGATCAACTTAATGCAAGGTGATGAAACATCGGAACATCGAATACACTAATCTATAAAGGCCGAACCAAGCTAATACAGAGGCTTAAATTATATCATAACCAATTCATATTGCAGATTTATTGAATTTACACAACAACATTTAGACTAGTATGGAATCCACTATTTCGAACTGGAATCTCTGGCAAAGAAACTTTAAATAAATTACTAATGGCATAAACTCCAAAGCAACTGCTAAATGCAAGATGGTGATAGCTATGCATAGAATATGCCAAGAAGAGAGTTTGCAAAGAGAAAGTTTCAAACCAATATTATTTTAAACTAGGTAATACCAGTACAGGGTGCACCCAAGAAAGTAAGCTAATAGGTTTAAAGCTCCAGAAAATAAATTTTTTTGGCTGAATAAAAAAATGCTCTAACAGAGGGAAATTTTGAAAGAAAACCAAGAGTGGAAACAAAGGACTACACCAAAATAGGGAAAACTATAGAGCAAGCAACAAAATCCACAAGTACTCTAAATGAATTGAGTTTCAATAGCTAAAAGTAGCTTACAAAATACTCAAAAATTTATCAAACAATTAATTGCTTCAAGTAGTATATTCTTGTAATAATCAATTTTTGAGCAAACATTAAAATTGGGAAGAAATTGTAGAGCCTAGATTAATTCGAGGCACTGAGCTAAAAGTGTTGACGGGTTTGAATTCTAGATGCAGCTTCAACTTTCTCCCAAAAGCTTTAATTTTATGCAGAACATTAGCTATAGTAGAAAGCCTCCAAAAAAGAATATACTCAAAGCCTCCAAGATTCAGAACCAAATTCTCAAAACCAGAAAAACTCCAAGAATAGAAAAAAATATCCACAAAAGAGCTCCAAGATTAGTTTTTAGAAAATAACCAAAAATCCCCTCTCTTAGTTATCCCTAACTAATTTATTTCCCACTCTATGTAACTGCATGTACTTAATTATTTAATTTAATTTTGTCCCACCTTCAATTGCCACTAATTTTAATTTTTATAATGCAACAATACTTTAATGCTTGCACACAATAAATTAAGCAATTAAAATATTAATTTATAATTGTAATACCTTTCATTTCAATTTACTTGCACAATGCACTGATTAATATAATTATTTAAATATTTCTTTATTAAACCATAAGTCTTGATTTATTTAAATCCAACAAAACATTGGTAATATTTTATTTATTGAAATTACAAATTATATTAAAACATATATAATTAAATTATCGAAACACCTTCTAACTACAATACTCTTTCATTTAATATAAAATTAATCAAAGCATCAATTAAGCAAATAACTCAAATGGACTATATACCCAACAGTACCTGACTACAAGGAAAAATAGAAGGCAAATGACAACCTCAACAAAACAACTCAAACTAACCACACAAATAGGGAACAAAAAATAGACACTCATCCTTGACAAGGATAATGGTTCAACATGGGGGACCCAACACTATATCCAAATCAACAACCTCCATTGGGATTAAGGAATGCTCAAACTTAGCAATTCAAGTGGAGTCGATGCCTGGTACCTGAAACTTGCAGAAAACCACATGGTTGAACATGTACATAGAAAAACAAGCAAACACACCATGAAGGGAAAATCACAGCATCACAGGGCACTTGAAAGTGAGAGATGTGACACTATTCCCCTTCACTAGAATACATCAATGCATGATAATCAAATACCAAATCATGATAAAAACATACATCCAATAAAAACATAATACTCATATCAATAATAACCCACATCATCAATTAAATAGATCTACTAAGCATGGTATAAGCATAAACATGAGATATAAAAGTGTCATCAAGTGTCATCATAATTGAGCATCAAAGTATCTTAGTATCCAAGTACAACCAAGTCACTATCAAAACAAAAGGGAAAACTAAGGGGCACTACAATTGAAATCAATGAAAACATTGGAACAATCAAAACATCCTATATACACTTCATGATCATGTTGCAAGGTTCTCATATTTCCAACAATCTCCCCCTTTGGAATTGATGACAACATGCATATCAAAAATATTTTTATCCCAATATAAGACAATTGAATACTCCCCCTTTCAAGGTTAATGCTTCTCCTTGCAAAAATTTTCTTGTCAAAAATGTTTTCCTTTATATATCTATCTTTGCCCCTTTGACATCAATGGAAAAGGTCATGAAAGGGTCTGGTATGATTCGTCGAATAAGTATGTGCACAAAAAAAAAGAATTGATCAAGCATCATGAAACAATGCTAACCTAAGGAAGAAGAAGCTTTGAGATTCTTCAAGGTATCTTCCCATGTAGCTTTTCCTTCTTCCCACGATCCTTTTGCACTTTCAAGAGTCTTGTATAGTAGTGCAAGCTTAGTCAAATACTCTATGCCATCTTTCAAAGTATGATGAATGAGATTAACTTCTAATAGATTACCAATACTGTCAAGAGCACTGGATACAAGAATGTGTTTGAGTATTACCATATCTCTGAGTGCCACAAACTTCTTAATTACTTTTTTTCTTTGATCTTATAGGGAAAATAATTTTTCCTATAGCTACATAATGTAGGACCATCTCCAATTGTCCCTATCATCTGCCAAGCTATACACATCTTCTTGAGTGCTCATTCGAGTTTCACTCTTCCTTATTTCATCTCTTATATTTAGTGTCCTATTGGACCAATTCAAACAAAAAGAAAGCAACTCTTAAGCTTCTTTCTCATAGTCCTATACATCCTTCAATCCCTTCACAACTCTATGATGTGCATCTACACATTTCTTCTTGATATCTTCTAGATTTTCTTCTGCAAACCTATTTCTAGTTTGTACTTTTAGTACATAGATGTATCCTTTCAAAGAGTTAATCATGTTCTTGATATTTTCCACAATTGATATAGATGAACTCAAGCTGGCACCAAGGATCACTTTCTCCAACTCCTTTAATGCTTCTTGAATGTTTATGCTTTCATGCTCATGTTGAGCTCTCTCTAATTCACTTCCTTTTATGATTTCTTGTTTGATAACAATACCTTTTCTCTTCTTTCCTTTTCTTGTTGCATTGTCAGAGGCTTTAGTCATAGAAATTTCTTCTACATTAGGGATCTTAGGGATTTCTAGAAGCACTTTTGCATAATGATCAATCTCAGCCTTAGTTACTTCATAATCTAGTTTGGATTCAACTGCTTCCATATAACAAAAATCTATAGAAACTAGGAAATGAATATTTTCGTTGTACTTTTCAATCACATTTTTTTGAATTCTTAACCTTTTATTCATTCTCATATGAAATGTTCCAAAGAATTCAGCAAGAGCAGTTTCTTGAGCATCCAAACCTCCAAGATTTTCCATGCAATTCTTAATCTGATGAGCTATTGGTTTTGAGCTTGTCCAATCTATCCTTCCAATTACTAGTAACTCTTTCATAAAGTAAAAGAGTAAACAAATTGTTAAGGTACCATATCAGAATGTACTTTTCTTATTCTTCTTGATTTCTTTTAAGTTCTTCAATAGATGCAATGGAAGTAGCTCATAAAGGTCATATTACACTCCATTCCTAACCATATCAAGAGCATTGTAAATAAAAAAAGTAGAAACTATGTGGCCATTGCTTGGTAAGAAAATTTTGTGTCCAATAATCATTGCAACATACTGAATGACTGGATCTTCAATTGTACTCAAAATGATTTCTTTTCCTTTAAAGATCACACCAGACATCTCAATTATCTCTTGTTCATTAACATTATTTCATCTGGGAACTAGTTCGAAGGAACACAAACCAGTTACATCTCTTATAGCTTCTCTGGTTATTAGGTGTGCTTTATCAATCCAAATAGATTCATCATGAGTCTTGCTTAAAGCCATTTGAATGTATTTCTTGTTGAATTCAAACAATGGGGATTTCTGCCATACATCCAACTTCTTTTGAACTAAGATTTTATTTTCATCATGATTTTCTTCCAACTCATTCTTACATAAAATACTTAATTGAACTAGTGACATTTGCTTAATTTAACCATGAATGTATGCATAGAGGTCTTCAATAGGTAATACCCTAGGAGGAATGCTAGAAAATGCACCAATGGATTCTTCTGATAGATTTTTCAGAGAATACTTCCTTAATTTTATTTACAATTTATCTAAAATATTCACAACCTTTGAATTGTCCATGACATAAAATTGAAAGATTATTTAAGTAGAATACCTTTGTAATTGTCAACAAAGAATGGGATTAGATTTCCAACTTTCAAAGAATGCTTTGAATCCACTTCGATTTCCTCTTCCTTCAACAAATTCTGAAACTCTACTATATGGAATTTCTTTGGTTTCTTCAAGCTTCTTCTGCACACTTCTCCTTTTTCAAAAATTCCTTTTGTTGAATGTGATTTCCTTGATACTTCTAAATTTATTTATTTCATTCCAAATGTTTATGCAATAAATGTTTCAAATTGCAAGTAGATCACCTTAGAATTCATGTACACTTCCATCTTTTCAAATTCTGCAAACTTCATTCTTCACACATGTGTCTGAAAATTCCTTTTTCATGAAATCTTGAATTCGTAACCTCATTAAATGCACTTTTTTCATGATATGCCATCATATATCGATGAGGGTTTTATTAAAAATTTTGATTATTGCTCCCCCTTAGGAATTGCTTGAATTAAATTTTGATGGGTGCATCTACACCAGAGGATGGCACAAATAAAATAGATGATTTTGATTCAACTTGCTTAGATTCTCCTTCCTTTCTCCAAATTCTTTGCATTTCCTTTCTTACTTCTTTTGGATCTATGATTGATTCATGTCTCTTTGCTGGATAATTATTTTGTATCCTTTTGTTTCTATAGTCTCTAGCAAAATGTTTTGGATTACTGCAATTATGACAAACAACATTCTTCCACCCATATTTTCTTTTATTCAATCTACATTTTCACTTATTAGCCTTGTGTCCAAATAAGTTGCAATGATAATAGTAGCCATTAAATGATAAAAATTCCTTATTCAACTTTTGACTTCTACATTCTATAACCTTATGTCCAATCTTCTTGCACTCAAAACATTTTCCAGAGAATGATAAAGTATCATTCATTCTACTTTTGTAGTATTTTACCCTATGTCCAAATTTATTAAAAAAATAACATACACCATTAAAGGATAAATACATTTGAGCATTAGGTTGTCTGATGGGAGTCCTTCAAGTATTTCTTCTATGATACTTGAGTTATCCATCATTGCACTAAGTCTTCATATCAAAAGGTTGATTCACCTTTGAAATTTGTCCTTCTTTAGACCCTAAACCGCTTTTATACATTGTAGGTCTCTAAGAAATAATCAACTCATCAAGCATTGCAGTGCTTGACTTGAATTTATTCTCATGTCTTTTTGCCTTTTCCAGATCTGATTTCAGAATTTGCACTTCTTGCTCAAGCTTTGTACATTCATTCATCTTCCTCTGAATTTTAGTTTTCTAATAGTCTTCAATTCTTTTATTTTCTTCCAATTGTTCTAGCAGACCAGTGATATCATCATATGCCCTTTTTAATTGATCACTGACTATGACCAATGACATAGTATAGGTTAACGACACCTGATCCATATGAAATCGACGTATATTTAACCCACTAAGCATCAATCCCAATAAGATCATTCACTGTAAACAAAGACAAAGAAGCCATTAAAACTAACATTCTAAATCATGAAAGCTTGGCAAACCTCTAATCTAAGACATTAATGTTAGAGTAATTGGTTATTTACTTGATTAATTAAACAATATTTGTTTAATTAATTAAAGTTCCCTTTTATCTCTTTTACACTTAAGCTAACATTAGGTGCATAATAATTATTTATTTTATTAATTACTAATGTGCAAGCCTAGGGTTTTCCATTTTAGGTTTTTTACCTATATGTGGTTGAAACTTTTCTTTTGTATTATTCTTTTACACATTGGAAAATACAGAGCTCCACATCTTTGAGCATTTTATTGTTTTTTGTGTTGCTTCTCTTTGCTTCTCCCTATAATAGGTATTCTTAGCTTGCAGAGATCATTGGGCTCCTATGAATTTGTATTTTCTCAACTTCTACAAGGTATCAGAGCTTCAGATCTGCAACTACCTATTCTTGTTTTGAGAATTTTTGCATTGGAAGCAGATCTGGGGTTTCAGAAGTTTCCTTTTTTGATCCAAGAGGTGGGCATTTTTCAGTGCGTCCAGGGTTAAATCAGATCTCTCCATTGAATCCAGAGCTACCGGAATAGTCAAGATTGACCTTTGTTTTGTCAAATTTGGCTTTCGTTTGTCAGATCTATGAGGGTTTGAAGAAAGGGATTTTTTGCCAGATCCAGGGGGTGCTCGATTTTTCAAAGCATTTTCAGCCCAAACGAACCTTGCCATTGCATCTGCAGCGGCCAAAAACCCTAAGATCGACTGTGAAATCATCAAAATTCGAGCAGTTGATTTATGAGGCAATTTTTTTTGCCCATACGGCCCTGTTCGCCGTTTGCACGTGGATCGAGGTAAAAAATTTGTCAAAAAAATGTGTGTAAAAATTTAGACTTTTTTAATGTAAAAAGTTTTTGTTTTTTACAAAAGCTTTATAATTTTTTTTAAAAAAAACAAAAAAGCTTTCAAATTTTTTTATTTTTTTAAAAACAAATAGCACAGGGTACAAGTACCCTGCGCAGACCTGCACAGGTCCATACCTGCGCAGGCCTACGCAAGAGTACCTGCGCCGAGAGAGGCTGTGGGGATGGGGCCCATGTGCCCCACCTCCATACAATTTTTTTTTTAATTTATTTTATTAAAAAAAATTCATTGTAAATAATTTTTGTATTCTTTTTTTTTGAAATAAGTTCAGTTGTGCAAATCCGCCAATGGTTATTTGGCTGTCAAATTTAGGCCCGGATTTTTTCCACGACGGCCGTACGGCCATCAAATTTATTCCAGCACTGGTTTTTTTCCCTTTTGGAGCTATTTTCTTCTAGAGGCCATAACTTGGGCATACGATATCTTTTTTTGCAAAACAAGATATCGTTGGAAAGCTGATTCTGTCAACTTTCCAGTGGTGTGGGTCTTATCACTTCATTTTTCTGTTGGTGTATTCTACAGCCAGTTGAATTCAAAGGAGCTGTTTTCAGTCCTGAGCTCATAACTTTTGACCAGTTTCTCCGTTTTTTGCGATCTCAGTGGTATTGGAACGTCTTTCAGAGCTCTTCAGTTCCATCTATGCAATTTTTCCAGATTTCACTCCAGGTATATTTTATTCAGTTTTCTATGTTTTCACACTCTGGTGAATTACCTGGACATATTAGCTCTTGGGAACTTCTCGTTTGCATGGGATGCTTCGTTTTTTACTATTCTATATGTATTTCTAGTTTTTTGTCCTTTGTGGGCATTTTGAGCATCATTTGTAAGTAATCTTTTCTATGTAAACGCACCGAGATAAAGTGCCACACTTTTGTACATGTATTTTGGGGATTTTGCACATAAGGTTGTGCCATATTTTGTACTCGCACTGTATTATAAAGTGTCATGGGGGGTTTGTGTAGTTCCTTTTTTTTTCCATCACACCTTTGTCCAGTGAGTGTCCCTCCACGACGACAGTGGATCCATATGATTCCAACCTTATGCATGTGTGCTTTGTTATGCACACCACTTTTTCAATTGCAAGTTCTTTCTTGTGCACTTTCATATGTTGTTTCTTCTCCTTCCTACACTACAGGGTGTTACATAACATTTCAGTGGATCTGTCAGGCTCTCCTAGTCAGCATTATGGGGGGTATTATACTATTTGTGCTAATACTTCCTTGGTTTCGCCTTGGAAGGAATCTTTCATCTTCAGTTGATCAGTTTTTTTTAGACTATTGGTACTTATTCCATCTGTATCTTCGTTCCAGGTGTTTTCCTTTGTTTGCCATCCGATTCAAGTAGTGTCATTGGGGGCACTCATGCAGATTTTTTTCTTCTTGATCTTGATCATCCTATCTTCAGAGGAGGTTCTTCAACACCATAACAGTCATGTCTTGACAGTTGTTTGCAACTTCTTCTACTTCAGTGATGTTCTTCATATCTTTCATCTCTTTTTGGAGTAGAGTTTTTCTCGTGAGGTTTTCTCTATTTCTCCACTTTACAAAGATTTGGTGTATTTTGGTACTTGATCTGGCCTTGTTATTGGGACCCATTGTTTTTTGCTTTCAGTAGCCACTTCTAGGTTTTAGCTTCTCCCTAAGTCTAGCTTAAGGGGGGGTGTTAGAGTAATTGGTTATTTACTTGATTAATTAAACAATATTTGTTTAATTAATTAAAGTTCCCTTTTATCTCTTTTACACTTAAGCTAACATTAGGTGCATAATAATTAATTATTTTATTAATTATTAATGTGCAAGCCTAGGGTTTTCCATTTTAGGTTTTTTACCTATATGTGGTTGAAACTTTTCTTTTGTATTATTCTTTTACACATTGGAAAATACAGAGCTCCACATCTTTGAGCATTTTATTGTTTTTTGTGTTGCTTCTCTTTGCTTCTCCCTATAACAGGTATTCTTAGCTTGCAGAGATCATTGGGCTCCTATGAAGTTGTATTTTCTCAACTTCTACAATTAAAACTTATCCTATTGGGGGAGTGGTGTCACATTGATGTGGAATGGTGACCCTTTCCCAATCCCGTGGATAATGAGCTTGTTTCACTCAATTTTATTGAAGAAAATTGATGAAACTGTACACTTGAATTTGACCACTCCCATATGGTCAAATTCACCCTTGCATTCCCCTATCCTGCATATTCAAGCCATATTAATTAAATAATTTATTATTTGATTAATATATCACCTTATTCCAATGTATCCTAAGGTATTTGATTAATCAATTAAGTACCTTACCCCATTCATCTCTAAATTAAATAAATATCCCAAATGAATTAAATTAATTTTTAATTCATCTTCTTCTCTCTCCTCAGGTCACATCCTCCATAATCTCCCACTTTCCCTTAATCTATCATTAGCCTGTCTAATCATGCATTTGCACAACCTTAATCACTAATTAAGATAACCTAATCTTCATGCCATTTATGGCATGTGTCCTTAGTCAACCTACATTAAATGATTTCTCCTTTTGGAGAAGGAATCCTCTTCCCCATGTGAATTTTTAATTCACATTTATCCCTCCAATGCATTTTAAGGAATTTTAAATTCCTTCTCCCATCCCCATGAGGATTTGTGAGGAATTTTTAATTCCTCACATGTCCTCTCAAGGAACATGTGGACAAGGACCTCCTTTATGAGGAGATATTTTCCATTCCCAAGGTACATCATAGTACCTCCATTTCATATCCACATCACCCCTTCCCTTACATGTCACTCACCACATGTTAGTTTGTGAGGACTTGTGAGTTCTCAACTCACCCTAGCCCTTGATCTCCTCCACCATGGATCAATCCTAGCCCTCCATTGCTTTAGAGGCACTTCCCCTAAAAATGGTGGAATTTTCCCCATTTTTACAATACACATTCAAGCACTCAAACTCTCAAGCACACACACTTAGCCATTTTCATACAATCAAACATCCACCATTTTTTCCATCATATTGCATCTATCTAAATACCCATATCCACCATTGCATTCCTCATCACTTTAGCTACATTTTGATCATATTTGCATGTCATTTTTCCACACAAGGAGCACACAATCAAGCATCAACAAGGGCCAACAAAACTCATCAATTTAAGCAAGGTAAAGGTAACATTTCTTTGTCTTTTGTTTGGACTCAACTAGGCTTATCATTGAGTGTTTTGTTTGTGTTTTCTAGCTTGCATTTCCAATGTTGTTTTTGCATTTATAGGTTAAAATTCACTTTCACACATTTATCCATAAGACTTATGTCCATATCCTTTCGATCATTTCTTATCCATGATACCCTTCCCCTAAAACTTTGAAATACCAAAATTTGAGAAATACAATGGAAGAGGAGATCTAATAGAGAACACACAAGAATTCTTAGTATCTTACATTGATGTACAGTATAATGATACTTATTTAATGAGACTTTTCCCATGAAGTCTTAGCAGGGCCGCTATCAATTAGTTCTCTCATCTACCGCCTGGTATCAAAACCTTCAATGAGTTGTTAAACAAAGTTTTCAATCATTTCTCATACAACATAGAGAAAGATGTAATAGTCTTGGATCTATACAAAACTATAAAAGTCCAAGGGGAATCATTTTCTTCATATCAACATAGATGGAGACATAAAGCTAGTAAATGTAAATGGCCATTTCTTGACAAACAACTCATAGAAATCTTTGTCTCCAACATACAAGTGGACATTAACTACCAACACACTATGTTGTGCCCTAGTAATTTTGAAGAAACCATTGAAAAGGGTTTACTCATTAAAAGAGCTCTCATGTCAAGGGAAGTTATTAAACTATATAGCAACAAAGATCAAGCTTCAAGTTCTAATGATAAACCAAAAATATGGGAAAAGAACAAAAATGTTACCAATAATGGAGTGGTAGATGCAAAATTCATATGAAATATACAAACTCCTAGAAATCCACATAATAATGTCCAAACAACTCAAGCAAACTGCCCTCAAAATAATGTTGAAAAAAACCAACTTACATATCCTCCAAATAATCAAAAAAATACCTAGCAACCAAACCAAGGGCAAGATATTCAAAGAGGGTTGTTGAGGAAGAATAAACAAACTAGGAGAAAATTCACTCCATTGGGAGAAAATATTGAGGTATTTATGCACAAACTAGTCCAAAAGAACCTTATTAGGCTTCCCAATCCTGATAAAAAAACTTATGATGAATAAAATTCAAACTCCCTTGGTACAACAAAAATGATCAATGTGAATTCCATAAGATTAAGGGTCACACAATGAATAACTATATGAGACTTAAAAACATCATAGAAGACTTCATAGAAAAGGAGAGGTCAACATTGAACATTGTCCTAGGCCCTCTGGTAATCAAGATATAGGAATATACAAGTATTCACTCCCCAATCATTCTAGGGGAAATGAAAAAGGTAAGAACTAGGATTATCGATAAGCCAACTTCACCTACGACAAAGTCATAGGAACCATCTCCCAAGCTGGTCAAAATATCAATGTCATGACCATACTAGGAAAAATCCCCATATGCAATGTGACTACATGAAGAAGAAAAGTCACAATCCAAGGAGCCCCACTACCAACTAAAGACACTGTCAAACCTTCCACTAACTATAGAATTTTTGACCAACTGAAGAAAACTCCAGCATTAATCTCTATCCTTGAGCTTTTAAAATTATCACCAACACATAAAGAGATCTTGTAGAAATATCTTATTGAATCATTAGTGCCTAATGACCTTAACACTAATGAATTTAAAGCCATGGTTGATATTATCACTTCACCCCATCACTTATTCTTTTATAAAAAATACCTTCCATAGAGATCCTTCCACAATCAAGCTTTGTATCTCGAGGTTTGTGTCCATAAACACAAAATCAAGAGAGTCCTAATAAATGGTGGTTTAGTTTAAATGTATGTACCCTAAAAATGGTAAAGCAATTGGGGTATTTTGATGACATGATTGACAAGAACAAGAGTATCACCATATGGGATTATGATGATATGGAGATAAATTGTGAGGGAACTATATGACTTCCAATACATGTAAGGCTAGCTATAGTAGAAGCAACTTATCAAGTACTAGATCTTGAGTTTCCATATAAACTCCTCTTGGGATGACTATGGATTCATGCAATTCAAGTGGTCCCTTCAACCTTTCATCAATGCTTAAAATTTCCTTACAATGATAAGGAAGTTATAGTATACACCAATCCTGAACCCTTTCATTACTGCTCAAACTTGGAGGAGAAGTACAAAAAGCACCTTCAAATACCTAGTAATGGTATATCATTCTACTCATTTTCATATTTCAACCTAACATCACTTCCTTCATCCTCAACTCCATCCCCATCAACCAATCCTCATAAATCCAAACTCAAGATCTAGGTGCTTAACAAGGGATGTGGAGAATACCATTTCAAACAATCCTTCTTCATCAGGGAGCTTCCCCCATAACCAAAATCCTACAAGTGACCAAAGGAAATAAATAATGTTCAAGATATCATATATGAAGTCAAACCCACTATCTTCACCAAGTGAGGGGACGTGAAGGATGAAGTGATATTCAAAGAGGACCTCTACTCATTGATCTATAAAGAAGAGCAAGATGAACACAAATATTTGCATCCCCTTCATGTGGATCTTAGCAACAAAGGTTATCAGATAGCAAGAAATATGGGATACACTAGAAAGGTGTACTTGCTCTACATGAACAAGGCATAAGATAACCCATCATAATATAACATCACAAGAAGAACATGGGACTAGGTTATGGTTTGATACACATGGTTACCCCAAACATTGAAATTGCCTCTTATCAGGAAGTATCTCCTACTATCAAAGAGACATCAGATAACTACCATCTTATGGACAATAACCTAACAATCGCATACCTATTTGAAAACTTTAGTATAAATACCATCACTTTTAGTCCTACAACTAAGGAATACCATACTAAAAAAAACTCCGACAAATGGGAATGGGAGTCTTGTGCCTCTAGTGACTATGACCTAGATATCCTTTGGGACCTGGATGACTCTACTATCCTTAAATTTTCCCCATCCACATCCATGATAAACTTTGTTGATGAAAATGATAACTTATCCTTGTGTTACCCATAGTTGATCAAATGGGATCAACAACATCACACACCTATTGTGGACCTATTCTAGAATAACAAAGCTATTGAAGAGTTCATGGGAATTCAACAAGGCATCCATCAAGGATATCATGAGGCTAGTTTTGTCATAGAACTAGAATAGGGAGAATACTTTGGATGGGAGATTACATTCTCCAGTCACAAAATTGAAATGAAAATTTTAAAAATAAAAAGAGATCCCCAAGGGAAAACCACAATGTGGCTCTATCAGACAATAAAAAAGGAAAAAAAGGATGTATCTAAGGGTGATAACCTCATTGAGGCACACAAATATGGAGGATTCAATCACTCCATTATAGAGTATCAAGAACACTCTGTAGCCTTGGTTGAAGGTTCTAAGCCTATCAACTTGGGAACAGTGGAGGCACCTACAGTAACATATCATGCAACTTCCTTAAATCCTAAGAAAAAATTCAACTTCATAGCATTCATCAAGGAATGTAAGATCAAATTTTCCTAGAAATATGTAGATATGCCTGGGCTGGATCTATCCTTAGTGGTACACCATCTAACATTATTCCCTTCATCAAAACTAATTAAGAAAAAGCTTTGAAAGATGCACCCATAGATAGCATTGCTATTCAAGGTGGAGCTTCAAAAATTGCTAGATGTGAGATTCATTAGACCCATAGACTATCCTGAGTGGGTATCTAATCGTGTACTAGTATCAAAACTCACTGTAGGCATACAAATTTGTATAGACTTCAAGTATATTAGCAAAGCATGCCCTAAAGATGGCTTTCCTCTTCACAACATTGAAATCATAGTGGATATAACTATTGGTCTTGAAATTATTTCATTAATGGATGGATTTTTGGGTACAATCAGATAATGATAACCCCTGAAGATCAACACAAAACAACTTTTACCTGTGCTTGGGGAACTTTTTGCTAGAACTTCATGCCATTTGGCTTGAATAATGCAGGAGCCACATGTCAAAGAGAAATGACTACCATTTTCCATGGCATATTGCACATCACCATGGAGGATTATGTAGATGATCTATTGGCTAAATAAGTCATATGACATGAACACTTGGATAACTTAGCTAGGATATTTGAAAGACTAGAGGAATAAAACTTGTGTCTAAATTCAAATAAATGTGTGTTCGATGTACCATCTCAAAAACTTTTGGGCTACATTGTATCTAGAAAAGGTCTTGAGGTGGATCTCACTTAAGTCAACGCTATCCTAGAAATGCATCCCACAAGAACATTAAAACATTTGTGTAGCCTACAAGGAAAGCTTTAGTCTATCAGAAGGTTCATTGCACAACTAGTAGATAAATGTCATCTATTCACACACTTTCTCCATAAAGATGTAGCATTCAAATGGGACAAAAGGTGTGACCAATATTTTCAATAGGTAAAGGACTATTTTCTCACTCCCCTAGTATTGATGCCTCCAATTCAAGATAAGGAAATGATTCTATATGTATCCACAATAATAGCAACTTTGGGAGCTTTGTTAGCACAAATTGATGACTAGAATAAAGAATGATCATTTTTCTACATTAGTTGTACCTTGGTTGGCTATGAGTTGAATTATACACCTATTGAGAGAGCATGTCTATCAGTTGTCTTTGTAGCACAAAAGCTTAGGAATTACATGTTAAATAGACAAATCATGTTAACATCTAAGATAGACCCCTTGAAATATCTCTTGGAAAAGGAAGCTCTTATAAGAAGAATCACTAAGTGGGTCATGATAGTGAATTCAACATAGAATATGTCGACATGAAATCCATCAAGGGATAGATAATAATAAACTACTTAGCAGATGCACATGTTGAATATCATCAACCATTCACAGCAGAATTTATAGATGAGAGCATCCTACTAACAACTCAATCTTCCTGTTGGACCATGTACTTTGACGAATCCCACACAAAACACAACTTAGGCAATGATATCATAATTCTCACACTATAAGGAGAAAATATACCAAAAGCATACATGCTTTCCTTCCCCTATACAAACAATATAGTTGAGTATGAAGCATTGATCACTAGGGTAAAAATGGTCATGGAATGGAAAACTAAGGAACTACATGTTTATGGTGACTCATAATTGGTCATAAGGTAGGTCAACAAAAAATACTAGACTAAAGATGACAAGATCATACCATACAAGAGAATGGTGGACAACTTCAAGCAGTACTTTTTGGTCATTATCTTTGAACAGATCCCAAGGGTTAACAATAAAGCAGTCAATGCTATGGCTACTATCAGCTCACTCTTTAACATACTTGAGAACATTCCTAGCTATGTATTCCTCATGGAATGGTTGCTAATACCTATATTTGATATTTTAGAGTCTAAACATGTATGTGATGTTGTTGGTCCCAACTCATCTTGGTAAGGAGACACATTTTCCTATATCAAAAATGAAATCATACCACCCCACCTAATGACCAATCAAAGAAAACATTTTCCTTACAAGAGGTACACAAAGGTGTTTGTGGGTCTCACTCTAGTTGACCCAACCTAGTCTAGAAGTTAGTTTGAATAGGGTACTATTGGCCATGAATGGAGTAGGAAGCAATTATTTTTTCTAAGAAGTGTCATAAATGCCAATAACATGGTGATCTTGTACACACACCCACACAAGATTTGTATCCTATCACTACTCTATGGCCTTTCTCTCAATGGGTATTAGAATTAATAGGGAAAATATCACTGGCCTCATCCAATGGACATAAATTCATCATCATTGCTATGAAGTACTTTACAAAGTGGATAGAGGATATTCCTTTAACCTATATCATAGGGAAACAAATAGCTAAGTTCATTCTTAACTATTTGATATGTCGATATGGCATCCCTCAAACTATCATAATAGATAATGGAACTCCATTTAAGAACCAAGATGTCTATTAGCTCTGCTCAAAATTATCTATCGAGCACCATTTTTCAACCCCATATTATCCCCAAGGAAATGGTCAGGTTGAAGCATGTAGTAAGACCATCTTGAAAATCCTAAAGAAAATTGTTAATGATGTTGACTATGATTGGCATTTGCAACTAAACCCAACCATATGGGCTTATAGAACTAGCATCCACACACCTAAAAGTGCAAATCACTTTTCCTTGGTCTACATATCCAAAGAAATACTACCTATAGAGGTTGAAATCCCATCCTTGAGAGTGTCATTAAAGGATCTAGTGAGCAACAAAGAGTATCGAGCATCTAGACTCAATGAGCTTGAACTCTTGGATGAAAGATGCTTGGGTGCATTGAACCATCTATAGGCCTATCCAAATCAGCTCAAGCGAAGCTACAATAAGAAAATCAAAAATAAGAAATTTTAGGTCAGTGAATTGGTCCTAAAGGTAAATCAGAAGATCCAACTAAATCAAGATGGGAAAGGTAAGTTTGAACCAAACTGGCTAGGTCCCTACATTATTATAGCGAGGTATGGCTCTGGAGCATATCAATTGGATATGCTAGAAGGAGAACCTCTAGTTGAACCTCTTAACAACAGTCATCTCAAGAAATTCTACACATAAGCATATCAGAATATCCCAAGAAAAAAAGAAAAAAAATCAAAAAATCAAAAATAAAGAAAAAAGTAAAGAAAAATAAAATGTCCTTTAAGTGAAATCCACTTTGTACCACTTTTAGAATCGATACTATAGTGAAAACATCGTAAACATTAAGTAAGTTTGAATAATACCTGCATCTCATCAATCAATGCTATCTATTTAATATCATATCCATTCCATCCTATCCCCATAATAAAATGTGTTCCCAAACATTTCTTGATAACTGATCAAGTGTTGAACATTGCTACATAATCCCTATCCACCATCCATTTTATCTATCTATACCTAATAAACATAATCCCATCCCTAATAGACATATATATAAAAACATGTCTACAAATGTCTCTGATATAAACATAAGATCATGAAAAAATAAAACATTAGCCCTACTGGCCGTCCCAAGGTGGTGATCTATGTTGTTGTTGACTATGAATAGGAGATGACTGTAGTTTCTTGACAGACTATCCTTTCGAATCTACCCTTGTGGCACTGTTGGGCTTAAGAAAACAAGGATGCCTCTATGCTCTCAGTATGAAATCCTCATATAGAGTCTGGTAGTAGGTCCTCTCTATGATAAACCAATCCCTCTCACTCTAATGCGCCAACCTCTCTAAATCTCTCTCCTATCTACGAGAGTCTCAATTGACCGGTAGATGGACTTGGTTAGTAGTTATAGTAGCCAACTATACCTCAAGAGCCTATCATTAGGATACCTCTATATCCCTCTCACCAACCTTGGAATCTTAATCCTGGATCACCTAATCCCACTCGACTGTAAACTGAGAAATCCTACCAACCATATCTCCCTATGGGGGAGGTCCCTATGGTCCTTGTTGATATTGTTGATGGTGATCCTAACCATCATATTGTTGATGACCATCACCCTACCCATTCTACCCATATTTTCAATCATAAACATGTTGATGTTTCTCATGGGCAATCCTAAGTCTTTGTCAATCCTATAAATGCCCAACCACATCTCATCTCCTGACCCACAAGACTAGGCCTCTAGTTGTTCCTCCTATAGCAATAGTAAATCACAATGGCCTATGGTGTGCTCACCATCTATAATACTCTCTTGAGGTCCTTGGATGATGTAGAAACACTTCTCATCCCCATCTAAGTGGTGTGAACACTCTGAAAGATGTAACTACTGCCCTGGAATCAACATGAGGACCCCACACAATATCCTCTCTAGTGGTCAATCCAAAGAGGGCCATATAGTCATCAATTGGGAAAGTATAGAACTCATCAAACTATCTAAGAATCCTATCTATTAGGTATCTCTCAAGAATAATGTCAACTCGACCAATAAAAAATTGAGTCTACTTGTAGTAAACCAACTACTCTTGGTCATCTAGCTAGGCTTTGGAATCTCTGTATGGTCACCAATTAAAGTATGTCATATCATAAAAAACTTTCCTTCAATAGGACAACCTATCAGGGTGAGTATAATGTAGATAATCAAAATACTAATAGCCATAGGGATTGTGAGAATCCTTGTCTTGCATACCCTCCAGTCAAGCGATGTCAATCCTCTCCCAAACCAGAAAATGCAATAAACTAGCACTAGCTAATATACTTCTGCCACCCTTATAATCTGCCTTGTGCATATCCCTATAAAGATGGTCCAACACACACTAACCCTAAGCATATAATGTCCCATGCTCCATCATCTTCTGTATCATTATTCCCAATTCAACAAGAAACCTCTTATCCCTACTTTTGGGCATCAAGGGACCAATAATCAAACCTTCCAGGACAATGACCATTAGGTTTGCATCATCCACAAAGGGAGCCAAGTCAATCTCGGATTTCAACCACCTAAAGTTGTTGAACACTGAGTAACCTTTGCATAACTATTGTACCCCTCCTGATGTCATAATCGATAAAATCTCCATGAATGGGGATCCTCAAAATCCTCCATACATCCTCCAAGTAAATGACACACTCTCCTATGTGTAGATGAAATGAAGAGGTCTCTGAATGCCACCTCTTGACTAAAGAAGGACCATCATAGCCCGATGAGCCCTGATAGCTAGAATATAGGATATATATCACAATCTGATGATATCAAGAAAATATCTCTTGAGCTCCTGAAAAGCAGATATCCCATCCTTAAGCTGAGGTCTCTACTCTTGCATGAATAATAGACATAAGATAGCCTACAAGCGTTCAACCCACAACATCCAATTTTTTCTATAAAATCAAGTCTAGAACTTAAATTTGCAACTAACATTCAAAATCAATTATTTTGAGCAATATCACACTTTTCCTAGGAAGATAGCAGTTGTTCTTGGCAATAGTACCAATCCTTGGTGATAACACAGCTGTCCAAAAGGTGATAGTGGCCATATTCTTCAAAAGTGACCAAAACCCTAAATTGTTCTAACATGTAGCCAAAACTGGTAAAAGCAACCATTCAATAGTGGTCATCTTTAGTAAAAGTGAGTATATTTGGAAAAGCAGCCATAACAAGATAGTGATAGCATCCATATCACATCAATAGCATGTTTTTTCCTAAACTACTGCTATCACCCAGTCTAAGTTTAAGCATTAATTACACAAGCAAAAAATTGATGAAAGCAAAAATTAAAGATACATATACCACAATCCTTGTGTCTGTTGGCCATTGGTACTTCCTAATCATTTCCACTTTGTGTGGTACTCCTGGAACTTGAGGCATGCAAAATTTCCATTTACAATAAGAAATCACTAAAAACAATCTAGAGCAAAAATCTCACAAAGAAAGGTGTAAAAATGAGGGGTAATTTTACCCTAATTTCCATTTTAACCCACCTAAAACCCTAGTTTTTGACTTGGAACCCCTTCTAGGTCAATTTTGGTAGCACCTATGACCATCCAAAACCCTAAACGTGAGCACTAGGCCTTAATTTTTCATCCTCTATGCATCTAAACTACTCTGAAACTTAGTCAAGTGCCTAACCTGAAAAAGTAATTTTTCTGGCCGAACTCTCAAGGGGGCAGCCCAATGTCTTATCATACTTCCACTAATTGTTGGGGCACAATGTGACATATTAATTATTTTCAATCTTGATCTAAACATCAAATTCTTTGAAACAATGTAACTAGTACATTGTGTCAAAGAGGGACAAAATGTAGACATGTAAAAATGGTTTAACGCATATCACACATCCTAAATGACATTTTTCCATTATCAACATCACTATCATTATCACTATTACATATCACTTCATTAATATCATTAATCCTCTTTATAACATCATTTGCATCATTAACCCTATTTTCCTCTAATAATTAAATAACCTCAAATTATTTAATTAATTCACTACCATCACCTAATTTAACCTTATTTCTCCTAATTAATTAAATTATCACAAATTATTTAATTATGTAACATACCTTTTTCATCTAAATTAATTAAATTTATATCATTAATAATTTAATTAAGCCACTTTCCCTTCTCCAAATTTGAATAATTAAATCAATTATTCAATTTCTCCAAAATCAATCAACATTGTCAAATAAATAAATGTACCTTTATTTATTAAATTCAAACACATCTTGCATGTTCCTATCAAACATTAATTAATTATTAAATTAATTAATACATCCTCACATATCTTGATTGAATAAATCACGACAACTGATTTCTCAATCTATTTCCCAATCACACCGATTATGCTAAACCCACTAAACACTCAACCTAATTTCTTCAATCTCACTAAACACTTAATCTAATTTCTTCAATCGGATGAATCATTTAATCTAATCCCACTGATTATTCAATTAAAATATTTAATTGGACCAATCAAAGGAGTTAACTAATCAATCTATTTCCTCTCGATGGTTCTTAATCATTGATCATGATCTTTCATTGTTGCATCTTGATCATTCATTTAAAACCTAAAAATATATTAAAAAAAACCTTCATCCTTACTCACAAACAATTAGATAATCTAGAGAATTTGTGGAAAGGTCATGTCAAATTGGCTATTGAAGAAAATTAAGCAAATACTTGCATTCTAGATCACCATTACTACTACTTTTGAAGCTTTTGCAATCATGGAGGCTTTGTATTGATCAAGCAATCCAACATCCATTATCAATATGAATACACTCTAACATGGGATGGTAAAATTGTATTCATTAAATTCGTTTATATTTTCATTTATACTAACATTACTTGTTGAATTCATTTCTTTACAATCACAATTCATGAATAGGTTGGGATTCATCTTGTTTTGATTACAATTGATTTATTTTCATTACTTTATTCCATCGATCTCAATTTCCCCCTTACATAGGCTCTCTTAATGGAAAATTTAAAAGGCCATGACGAGAATATTTCAACTCAATTTTCCAATAGCTAGCATAACAAAAGGGTTACAATGGGTAGAATTTCATTTCAGGTGAGCAAAGATGTTATTACCAAAGCCATGGGGAAAAAAATCAAGAAACAAACTAAGGTGCAAGACATGGATAGTATGCAGACCTTCTTCAAGGAGAATGAACATCCCATTAAACTCCATGCAAGATATGACTGGAGAAAACTACCAGTGCCTTAGGACTAGGTTTTCCTTGTTCTTATGAAATACACTACTTTAGAAGGTTGCTTTAGGTGTTATTGTTTTTACCATATGTCACTTTTGAATCACCTCCACCATTGGCTCCTCATAAACTTCTTGTTTTTATCCTTTGATCTCTTAAAATATCTGTCGAGGAAACCTTAGATCTTGCTGCCAAGAATCTTGAGAAACCCCCCTACCCCTTCACTAGGGGCTCATCCTCCACCTTTGATAGGGAGTGGGGTTGGAGGAACCAATCACTAGTTCCTACTCTAGGTCCTTCCTTATAAGACCTCCTTGGTGCTTGGCTCCGCCAATCTAACCTATAGGCCCCTACTCATGACTAGGTGCCCCTGGTTTGTCAGACCAACCCCTCCCCTATCAACATGTTTCTCTTCAACCAACCAACCTTGGTGCTGCCTCATGTTCTCTCCTTTGGCCCTTAATCTTCCCTAAAGGCCAAATAACCTCAGCCTTCTTCTAGGTTCTTACAGGGGTTTGAAAAGGTTACAAAGACTTCAAAATGGCTTATCTAGGGTTCTTAGACAACCACAAGTTTTTATCTTACCATCTCTTTCACAAAATGCTCTCCTAGGGTTTGAAAGGCTAGTAGCCTTGAGCCCCCAATTAGGTCTCTAAACAGGGGTAAAATGCTTTTTCTTTCTAAATCCACCAAATAACCTAGTTATTTGCTTAGGAACTATGTTTCACATGCCCTCACCTCCAAGATTCTTATGGTTTCAAGCCTGCTCAGGCCATATGCTGTCCAGACACCAAAATGGGCAAGAAACTAGGGTTTCCAAGCTTCCTCACTGCTGTTTCAGACTGTCAAAGTGTTCTCCTAATAAATGAATTGATAAAACCTCTTCCTAACCACCATGAATATTTAAGTCCTTCCCCTAAATTCTCCAAAAATAATTTCTCAAAGATCTCTTCTCCCCTGCAAGATATGCAACTTTTTCTCCAAGTCTGCCCTAACTGGGCCTACACTAGCTTGCCTAGGGAAAAGCTTTTCTAGCGCCTCCTTCACTACCACAAAACCTAGATGCTACCATATTTACAATAAAGGATCCTAGACACTAATCCCAAGAGGCCATACAATTTGTACGGTGGGAAGGTGCTCTAGGACTCCATTTCTCAAAATTGCCTGTTACAAGCCTGAAAATGTAGAAAACTGACTATATACAAACAAAATATGGAAAAATGATTTACAAAACAAAAATATTAATGCACTAAGCTTGCTCAATGCTAATACTACATACTACAACTAGAAAGACAGTGGAGTCACTCCATTAAAGATCAATCTAAATGCAAAACACAGGAAAACTGTCCTTCAAAACGTTGTTTCCTTTAGTATTTCAAAAATGTCCCTCTAACACAATGCCTCCAACCCTATCTCAAGGTCGAGTCCCACCTTATATAGGCCAAAAAAACAATTTAGATGCCTAGGTCGAGCCCATAGAAGACCTAAAGATGTACTTTATAAAACCCAATGTGTTTTCAAACACTTGAGAACTTTTGCCAACTTAGCACTATGATATTGTAAAACTATTTAGCACTTGTCAAATTCTTTCCCAAAGATTAAAAACAACCCTAAGAACCTAAAGAAATGGTCAGCATGACCTTATGATAGCACAACAAAATTTATAACTTCAACCAAAAACTTCAATAAACCTTGAACTTTTCCAGGTGCTCCTGCACCATTCTCCCCCTCTCAGCTCAAACAACTAAGGAACTTTAGGAGAGATCAGAGACATATGTCTACTTCTTCTACCCCGGTAGCTTCAGATTCATGCTTATCCTTCCATTTGACAAGATGCTCCATGTACACCTTGTGCCTTGTAGCCTTCTTCACTCTTGACTCCAAGATCTTCTCTGCTTGTAGCTTGTCTTGATGAGGGAAGGGTACATTGCTAATGTCCTTGAGAACTTCCTGACTGTTCTGATCCACATCCTTGATTGATTCTATGTACTTGATAAAGTTAGCTACATTGAACACTAGAGAGATGCCCAAATCTGATGGTAACTCCACCTTGTATGCATTCTTGCCATATTTGGCCAATACCTTGCATGGACCCACTCTTTTCATCTGTAACTTGATTGCCATTCCCATCTACAATCTAGATTTGTTGAGGTGGACCATAACATAGTCCCCAACTACAAATTGTACATCCTTCATTGACAAATCAACTTTCTCCTTCAACTTTTGGGTTGCTGTTGTGACTGTTTGCTTGACCTGCTCATGAATCTCCTTCATGGTCTGAGTGAAGTCTTCTACATGTCTACTCCTATTCTCCATAGATCCAAGGTCTCTGAGTTCACAAATGCCTCTTGGGTGCATCCCATACACAACCTCAAAAGGACTTTTCCATGTAGTTCTATTGACACTGTCATTATAGGCATATTCAGCTTGGGAAATAACCATATCCCATGTCTGTCTGTACTATTTAGTTAAGCACCTCAAAAGATTTCCAAGAACCCTGTTAACCACCTCAGTTTGTCCATCAGTCTGAGGATGGTAAGCTGATCCAAATGACAGATTTATACCCAATCTTCTCCATAGAGTCTTCCAAAAGTGACTCATGAACTTCACATCTCTGTCAGAAACAATGCTTAGAGGTAGTCCATGGATCCTTACACCCTCCTTGAAGAAAAGGTGTGCTATGTAGCTTGCATCATGAGTAGTTTTGCAGGGAATGAAGTGACTTATCTTACTAAATTTGTCTACCACAACATAAACACTGTCAAAAATAATCTTGGTCTTAGGAAGACCTACCACAAAATCCATGCTCACACACTCCCATGGTCTGTTAGGAATGGGCAGGGGTTGATATAAACCAGCATTTCTAGCTCCTCCCTTAGCTTTCATGCACACAACACACTGTTCCACATACCTTCTAACATCTCTTGCCAACTTAGGCCTATAAAATAACCTTTGTACTAGCTCTAAGGTCTTATTTATGCCAAAATGTCCACTAAGACTGCCATTATGCTTTTCTTGAATCAGATTTTCCCTCATTGACCCTCTTGGAACACATAACTGATTACCCTTAAATAGCAGTCCATTTTGCAATGTATACTCAGAATATTGGCTATGAAAATGATTCTCAAAATCTGAACATACCTTGTAAGCTTCTGAGAAGTCTTCATCTTCACCATAGAGGTCTTTGAAACTCTCTAATCCAATGCTCTTCAGCTGTATCTCTTGGACTTCCAACAACCTTCTGCTTAATGCATCTGCCACCTTGTTCATTTGCCCTTTCTTGTGCTTGATAGTGAATGTGAAGGCTTGGATGTATTCCATCCATTTTAAATGCCTATTACTTAACTTCTCTTGGGTGTTGATATAACTAAGTGCCTAGTTATCAGTAAAAACCACAAACTCTTTGGGAAACAAATAATGCCTCCACTTCCTAAGGGATTGCACTAAAGCATATAACTCTAGATCATAGGTAGAGTACTTTTGCTTGGCTTCATTGAGCTTCTCACTAAAGAAGGCCACAGGTCTACCTTCTTGACTAAGTACTCCTCCTACTGCTACTCCACTTGCATCACACTCAACTGTGAACAACTTGTCAAAACTAGGCAACAATAGAATTGGTTGAGTTGCCACTTCTTGTTTCAGTTTTTCAAATCCTTTCTCAGCCTCTATAGTCCACTTAAACTTTGATTTCAGACCACCTTTGATAGTATCTAAATTCCTTATGAATTTTCTATAAAATTGGGCTAATCCATGAAAACTCCTTACCTCTGTTGCTCTGGTTGGTGTAGGCTAGTTTAGGATGGCTTCCACCTTGCTTGGATCCATCTTTAACATTCCTTGGGATACTACAAAACCCAAATACACAAGTTCCTGCTTGAAGAACTCACACTTCTCAAGATTGATTGCCAACTTCTCTTCTTGCAACCTTCTAAGAGCCATCTCCACATGCTTGAAGTGTTCTTCTGCTGTCTTACTGAAAATCAGTATGTCATCAAGATATACTACCACAAAGATCCCTGTGAAATCCTTAAGCACTTCATTCATTAGTCTCATGAACATGCTAGGGGCATTTGAGAGGCCAAATGGCATCACTTTCCACTCATATAACCCATCATTTGTCTTAAAAGTTGTCTTCCACTCATCACCATCCTTAATCCTGATCTAATGGTATCCACTCTTGAGGTCCAACTTAGTGAAATACTGTGCTCCTCCAAGGCAATCCATCAAGTCTTCTATTCTAGGAATTGGAAACCTATACCTAATTGTGATTCTATTTATTGCTCTAGAATCAGTACAAAGTCCCCACTTACCTCCTTTCTTGGTTGCCAAAACCACTGGCACTGCACATGGGCTGATGCTCTTTTGAATCAATCCTTGATTCAATAATTCTTGCACTTGCCTAGCTACCTCTAGGTTCTGCTCAGGTGTAAGCTTGTATGCTGCTTTGTTAGGTAATGAGGCTCCAGGTATGAAGTCAATTTGATGACTTATTGCTCTCTTTGGTGGTAAAGTTGTTGATGTACCATCACTGACTATGCTCTTGTACTTATCAAGCAACCTTTGGACTACTTCTGGTAAGACTGTCCTTTCAGCCTTTTCCCCCTCTTTGGACTGCATCATGATCACATATCCTTCATTCCCTTGGTGTAGGTCCTTAAGGAACTCCTTGCCACTACTCAACATGATGTTTGGTACCTTTGACTGTCCTTCATCTTCCTCTGTCAATGACTGCAGTTTGAAGGTTCTTCCATCCTTCTTGAATGAGATGGTGTTCTCTTTCCCATCATAAATGGCACTTTTGTCATACTGCCATGGTCTACCCAGTAGTAGATGGCATGAATCCATGGGTAATACATCACAAACTAGCTTATCTTTATATCCTCCAATTGAAAATTCCACCGTTACTTGCTCATTAACCAAAACACTCTGCCCTTTGTTTAGCCATCCGACCTTGTAGGGGTTATTGTGGGGTACCTTCTCCAATTTCAGCTTAGTTACTACCTCCTTTGAGATTATATTGTCTATTGAACCTAAATCTACAATGACTTTTCACACTTTTCCAAGTATCTTGCACCTTACTCTAAAAAGAGCTCTTCTTTGCTTAGGTTCCTCTTTGACTGGTTGCCTGATCAAAACTCTGTTAAACATCAGATTCTCTCCTATTTCAAATTCTATATGACTTATCTCAGATGCTTTAGGACTCATAGTGTCCTCTTGTGCATAGGCCACTCTCTTTTCATTACTAGAAGAGGATGCTTTCTCCGGATACCTATAAGCTAGATGTCCCATTTGACTACAATGGTAACACTTCATGTTTGCAAAGTAAGAATTACTCCTACCTGCTCCTCTTCCTCTGTTTGAACCTCCTTGAGGTCCTCTTCCTCTGTTAAATCCTCCTCTTGAAGATGTTTCACCTCCATGCTCAGTGAGTTTGGATTCTCCTTGATTTCTTTGGTCATTTCCTCTACCTTGGTAACCACCACGCTATCCTCTTTGATCTCTTTGATCTCTGCCTTTGCCTCTACCCTTAGAAGCCTGATCTTGCTTCCTTTTTCTCCTTTCCTCAATCTTGATAGCCAACTGATAACATTGGTGTACTGTCTTGGGACTTAGTAGAGCCATCTCTTCTTGGATGTTCCATTTCAAGCCATTAAGGTACCTAGCCACCTTAAGACTCTCATCCTCTGTCACATTAGATCTCATGCAAAGCTTTTGAAACTCTTTAGTATAAGTATTTACATCTTGGTCTTTCTGCCTTAGACTTTGCCTCTTCTTGTGTAGTTGAATCTCATAGTCATCTGGCATGTAGGCTTCCTTCACCTTAGCAACTATTCCTTTCCAAGTTGATATGGGCTGTTTGCCTTCTTTTTCCCTCTCTGTCTGAATAAACTTCCACCATGTCAAGGCTGATCCTCTCAATCTTGACTTAGCAACCTTCACCTTTTGAGCTTCAGTGACTCCATCACACTCAAAATGATTCTCCATGCCTTCTATCCAATCCATGACTAAATCAAGTTCCATTTTTCCACTAAACAATGGTATTCCCTCAAGTGCTTTCCCACTCAAAGCTTTCAATGCCTTCAAGAAAGGCTCCTCCTGCAAAATAGGGTCAGGTTCAGGGGTCTTATCTTCCTCTGCAACCTCTTCTTCCTTTGGAATTCTTCCCTCAAGCTATGCATTCTTCACTGCTTCCTCAAGTTGGGCTATTCTTTCCCTCAATTGTTTATTATCTTCTTCTTGTCCTTCAACCATATTAGCCAGTTCTGCATTGGTCACCATGGTGAAAGAATCACTGGACTCAACCTCTGACATATAAGATGCTTCCCAAACCTTTTACTTGCTCTGATACCAATCTGATAGGGAGTGGGGTTGGAGGAACCAATCACTGGTTCCTGCTCTAGGTCCTTCCTTATAAGACCTCCTTGGTGCTTGGCTCCACCAATCTAACCTATAGGCCCCTACTCATGACTAGGTGCCCCTAGTTTGTCAAACCAACCCCTCTCCTATCAACATGCTTCTCTTCAACCAACCAACCTTGGTGTTGCCTCATGTTCTCTCCTTTGGCCCTTAATCTACCCTAAAGGCCAAATAACCTCAACCTTCTTCTAGGTTCTTGCAAGGGTTTGAAAAGGTTTCAAAGACTTCAAAATGTCTTATATAGGGTTCTTAGACAACCACAAGTTTCTATCTTACCATCGCTTTCACAAAATGCTCTCCTAGGGTTTGAAAGGCTAGTAGCCTTGATCCCCCAATTAGGTCTCTAAACAGGGGTAAAATGCTTTTTCTTTCTAAACCCACCAAATAACCTGGTTCTTTGCTTAGGAACTGTGTTTCACATTCCCTCACCTCCAAGATTCTTATCGTTTCAAGCCTGCTCAGGCTGTACGCTGTCCAGACACCAAAATGGGCAAGAAACTAGGGTTTCCAAGCTTCCTCACTGTTGTTTTAGACTGTCAAAGAGTTATCCTACTAAATGAATTGGTAAACCCTCTTCCTGACCACCATTCATAGTTAAGACCTTTCCCTAAATTCTCCAAAAATAATTTCTCAAATATCTCTTCTCCCTTGCAAGATATGCAACTTTTTCTCCAAGTCTTCCCTAACCGGGCCTGCACTGGCTCGCCTAGGGTAAAGCTTTTCTAGCGCCTCCTGCACTGCCACAAAACCTAGATTCTACCATATTTACAATAAAGGATCCTAGACATTAATCCCAAGAGGATGTACAATTTGTACGGTGGGAAGGTGCTCTAGGACTCCATTTCTCAAACTGCCTGTTATAGGCCTAAAAATGCAGAAAACTGACTATATACAAACAAAAGATGGAAAAATGATTTACAAAACAAAAATATTAATGCACTAAGCTTGCTCAATGCTAATACTACATACTACAACCAGAAAGACAATGAAGTCACTCCATTAAAGATCAATCTAAATGCAAAACACAGGAAAACTGTCCTTCAAAACGCTATTTCCTTCAGTATTTCAAAAATGTCACTCTAACACAATGCTTCCAACCCTATCTCAAGGTTGATTCCTGCCTTATATAGGCCAAAAAAAAAAATTAGATGCTTGGGTCGAGCCCATAGAAGACCTAAAGATGCACTTTATAAAACCTAATGTGTTTTCAAACACTTGACAACTTTTGCCAACTTAGCACTATGATATTGTAAAACTATTTAGCACTTGTCAAATTCTTTCCCAAAGATTAAAAACAACCATAAGTACCTAAAGCAATGGTCAACAGGACCTTATGATAGCACAACAAAATTTATAACTTCAACCAAAAACTTCAATAAACCTTGAACTTTTCCAGGTGCTCCTGCATCAACCTTTGTTATTTTTACTTAGACCTTTTCCCTAGGAAACCTATATCTAACACTAAGGTTGAGGAGCCCGTGGCCTTAGATTCTCCTCCTTTGGAACCCTCCCTTGCTATTTATGTGTGTTCAAAGAGGAAACCCCTCATTTCCAACCAACCCACAGAAGATCCTAACCCAAACCTCTTGCTAAAAAGATAAAAGGAGCTATTAGGAAGGTTCAAACCATTGCCACTATTGGATTGTGTGAACTAAAGAACACCCCTACTAAGAAGGGGAGAAAATACTTACCAAAACTAAAGCTGAATAAAAAAAAGAAAAAGAGAATAACATTCTATATTGAAGAACCACCCATTAAAAATGGTGAGGATGACACTGGGTCTAAATATTGTGAGAAACTATGGTGGCTACAAGTATGGAAACTTGTGTGTAACTTTCCAATGTCATGAGGTCTAATAGATTGGCTAGACAAAAGAAAGAGGTCGTGGTTGATGAAATATTTAGCATCTCAAAACATGGCAAAGATCATGATGACAATAAGCATGATATGATGGAGGAAATAGATGAGTAAAAGGAGTGACCTAGTCTCTTCTCAGAGCGCAATTAGATGATCCTAGAGGAGTCCACGGGCATGTGCAGGATCATGGTATGCCAAATAGGCCCTTAAGTGGCAAAAAATTCAGAAAAATCAGTGTTAGGCAACTTGACGTAAATATTTGAATAAGTTATCTATATTATTTCAAAAATATGTAAGAATAGAATTTGTAGAAAATTGAATGTAGTTTCTAAAATACTAGGTTTATTTAAAATAAATAAAATCTATTTGGTGAAAATTTGAAATTTCAATGATAGTACTTAAATTTAGGAAAAATAAAAAGTATTAATGCAATCGACCACCTAACCATAATAAAATGATAATATTTTTTTGTAAGATTTTATATATAAGTAGAGGACTCATGTCGGATGTGATGCATATTTTTTTGTAATTTTTTCCAAGTAAATAATTAATTATGAATTTTTTATTACAGCTTTTAGAAAATATAAAAACTCTTAAATCGACCACCTTAACTTGGTCAAAAATTCATGAAATTTAATTTTCTTTTTAATCCTATAGTATGTAAAGCATAGAATGTGACGCATGTTCTGGATTCAAAAATATGATACCGTTGAAAGTTATAGATGTTTTTCAATCAGCCTATCGATCGGGACTTTAGTAAGTAATTCTAATAGAAAATGAATAATAATTATTTATTAAATTCAAATTAAATCATAATTTATATTTTTGGAAAGCTGAGAATCTCCTCTAAAAACCCTTTTCGTTTCATTAATTTTGGGTGAAAAAAAAGTCATCAGCCACATACCCTACAAATATTGCCACTTTTTGGCATACCATGATCCTGCACATACCCCCACTCTAACCTCCTCACATCATCAGGCTCTAGATGAAGAGACTAACAAGTTGGGTTATGTGAAGGATGACAGCTTCAATGGCCTACTACGTCATGTTTGCAGCCTAGAAAGGAAGCTCGACAGACTGGCCTATTTCACCATAAATATTATTCATCACTTGACTATCACTCTATTTATGGTGTTGAAGGAGGAAGTTAAAATAATGTGTTAGAGTCTCACCCTAGTACCAATTAGGCTAGTGGGGATGTGTTTAAATTCCTCATGGAGGAATGGGAGAATCTTGTTAGGTGATGGTTTGGGTTTGGTTATGTTGTATATGTGTTGCTTCTACGAATTTTTTATCGTAACTAGTTATATTTTGTTATTTTGATCTAATGAACTATGGACCAAGAAGTTTTTTTGTTAAGGGTATTTCACCTTGGAAATGCAACTTATATTATCAAAAAAAAGTCATAAGACCAAAAACCCCCATACTCCACAATAAAATGAAGAGAGGAGATATGAAAGGAATAATGATCCACAAAGTGAAAAAATGCATGAAAACATTAGCAATTGGATTAGATACAATAAGAGGTTATTTTTCCTTAGCATGGTGCTAAGGAAGTAGTGGAGATGTGTGTAAAGATATTGGTTCTACAAAAGAAAACTTAGATAAGGACACTAATTTTGACCTAGGCGTGACATTCAATTATGAGGGGATTCTTTTAAAATTTCATAAGGTCATTCAATAAAAATATATAGAAGATCCTATTCTACATGAGGTCAACTTGGATAATAAAGAAGTTGATATTACATAAGAATTTATAAACGGATAATAAAAAAATGTAGGTCTTATCACCTCAAAAGTAATTACTTATAGAAAAATATCCAAGTGAAAGTAATAAGGAAATTGATATACATGTTCACATTGAGCCATTTCTAGACCAACAAAATAGAAAAAAAAATTATTGAAAGAAGTTAAAAAGATAGAAGAAATATATTAAAAAGAAAAAAATGAAAATAAATGAATTCACCTAAAAGGAAACAAGGATCAAAATATATGTTGGAGCTCAGTACACCTACATGGTTGACTAATAAAATATAGATGTCAAGATAAATTTGAAGTTACTACCTTGGCCCTAAAAACCTTATTGCATGAAAATGAAACTCTTAGACCTAAGAAGAGGGCAAGGGTTTTATCATCCATATATAGAGAAACACTAGGATCCAAGATTAATAACTCACAAATCCTATATTTTATAAGGATTTACAAGATATCACTCCAAATTATTATCATATACCATCTTAATATTTAGTATACACAACCAAAGAGCAATAAATTGTAGAGATAAAGGCTAATATTGTTGAGCACATAGATGTACTAAGATGGGGGTGAATTATTACTTATTCAAATTATTTACATCAAATGAAAATCATAACAAGAGAAAGAACACATAAGCATGCAAAAATAAAACTAGATTTATGTGGAAAAACCTACAAAGGAAAAACCACAATGAGCAAGTTGGTTGGATCTACTATCTAAATTTAGCCTCATAGATGAAAATAGGATTTACACTAAGTTTTATGGGCTACAACCCAAATGAAGATGTAACTCCATCAACCACTACAACATTTACAATCAAGAATGAAGCAACAACCTTTGTACACAAATATTGATTTGATTAAGATATTTCTTTAACAAAAGTAGACTATTTCACCTTTTTTTGATCTTTCAAACTCTGCAATGCTATCTTACTTCTACTCAATAAATCAATCAATCTCTACAACATAAAAACATTTCCTTTTCCATCACAACTAACAAATTATCTTAGTATCAAAATCACTACTAAGCTACCATGCCTTAACTAATCATCTTCATATTTCATTATCAAAATAGTTTTTGTGGATCTCTTACTCACACTTTATTTATTTTAAATATTCACCATACACTTGTACACCCTTTTAATAACTTTCGATCTTCTCTTTATATCTGTTATAAGCTTCAAAAAATTTGTCCTTTGTCAACCAAGATGAAACATATAATATGAGATGTGCAATAGCCAAGTATATCGACCTCCAGGACCTTTGCAGTAGGTAGAAATCAAATGTGGCACACGCCAAGAGATAGTAAAGACATATTTTTCCATAGGACATATCTTCAAATTGGTGCATACTTCCAAACATCTAGTACAATCATCTCACCATACCAAGTCAGCTTAGCAAACAATTAACCTTTTTCAAATTAGCTCTAAACCAAATGCGGTACTGGAAAAACAAGAATAACATCATCCAGATCATGCCATGGAAATTGTATTCCTTTCCAAACATTCCTATACACCCCTTTTACCAATTCAAACAATTTTATGTTGGCACAACCACTTGACCATTGATGTCGATATCCCAAATATACTCTGGTTACATAGTTTGTGTAGAATATTAAAAAACATGCTTGCAGTAGACAAAATCATTTGAAACATGAACTAAGCATATTAACATACCATTTGAGCTTAACTTTCAAACACCAAATCCAAATGAAAATATGTGTAGAAAGGCGGCGACATCTCTTATCTCCCTTAACTTTACTTAGCAAATAACAAGACTTGTCTTCACTTAGATGACTCTAGAAATAACTATGGTACAAACTAGCACTTGAGACATGAATAATATGTGTATTGTGCTTATATCTAATGATGGGCTCAACCATTGGCTAGTTTTCCTTTTACTATTTTATTCTTTAATCATTTCTTCTACTGAGTTTCAAAGACATTACCAAGACCTTGCATACCTTTTATACACTTTTAAGCAATTTTAAGTATTTGGAAATGGAAATATGTTATGTTGATATATGTTTATATGAATTCATGAATGCCCATGAAATTTAGTATGGTTCTATGTTTAATTTATGATTGCTAATAATCAGGAAGCCTTAGGAATGAGACTAACACCTTTCATCAAGGACTATCAACACAACAATTGGTTTCTCAACCTGCAACATAAGGAGTGTGGATGGTTGTAGAGAAGAAGTCAAATGGCCAAGGTAGGACACTTTCAAAAGGAAATGAAGGTGATCAGTTATTGATCAGCCATGTGTCACTACATACTACTCTTTCTCACTGAATAAGACCACTAGGAGTAGAAGTAGTCTACTCTCAACAAGACTTATTTATGATAAGATTTTTCTCAAGATATTATCTCTATCATAGTAGTTAAACCATTGGTAATATAATTCTAATTTGGTTTCTCTACTTCTACTTTATAGTTATTGTTTTCTATTTCAAACTAAGTCATCTTCTTATATTTGAGGGAGAGTTGATAGTTTCTTTATTAGTTTCTTTTCAGTCTGTGAATAATAGAAATCATCACAAATCCTACATAGTGTGATCTTCTATCGAGGAGGAAATCTAGTTGATAAGTTTTTTATTGATAGTTAGTTGTTTATCTTTTACTAGTTGCAACAATAGAATATGTGTTATTGAATAAGAGATCTTACCTAGATTCCTATTGGATTTTATGTAAGACTTTAGTGTTAAAATATAATAAAGGAAATTAGTTTGATATCATCATTTTCTGATTAGGTATGTGAGTGTTTGAAAACTTCTATGGAAGTAGCTACTCAAGCAAGGGATATTTTAAGTACTACTAACCCACTTCATTTTATTTAATACATTGTTGAATTTAGTTAGTAGTTTCCAATTATATGCATGTGTTGTAATTTATGAGTTTCATTATAAAGTTTTGAATTGAATTCTATAGCATCATTTTGGTTTGATACACTAGAGGAATTAGCTAGGTTATGATGTTGCAGTTTTGATAGTTGATAGTTATAGTCTTAAGCATTAGGTACTTGTAGCATAAGGTAATAGTTTATATTCATTTCCCCTCTTTTGTGAATTAGAAATTCATTTCACTTTCTAGATTTTGTAGTCTTTTGTACACGTGAATTTTCCTATACTCCATTGATGTAGGATGTGTCTAGGATCTATGAAAAAATATGTTTTTCCAACACTATCTAAATTTTATGAGTCCCTAATTGATAATTACCTCCTATGAAAGATGAACTATTTAGTTAGGAATTCCTCCTCTCAGTTGTGTGTATACCTAGTAGCACCAATTTGATTAGAAATTAGAGAGGTTCTACACCTATCAATCCTCCAAAATACATAACTATATGGGTAAATGCATGGATCTGTGACATAATTTTGGCTCTTAAGATGCCACTTTTTTTCTGAAATCAGCAAAATATGATTTTTACTAGAAAATGAAGATAGTTATGCTCAAAATTTCAAGATGCAGCAAGAACAAGAGTTGAAGTGCTTTAAGTCTAGTTTCTAAGCTACTAATTCTTTTTTAAATTAATGAATATTAAGGGTCTAAAAAAGGGGGGCTCAAAATAGGTCCTATTTTTTAAAAAAAATAGCATAGCACCTGAGGCCTCCCCCATTTTTGATTAAATTTTTTTAAGAATTTCCAAAATCCGAATAGTGATAAATTAACTAACACCTTGTAGTTTATCCTCATTATTTTGGATAATTTTTAATAAATATATAATATTTTATGAATTTTGAAAGTGGACACATGCTAAAAAAGTTGAAATTTGAGCATGCTCCCCCCTAAATTTTTTGAAAGCTAATCAAAAATTGATTTTTTTCATCATGTATAGAATGGAGTCTAGTTTTAAAAAATGTAATATGTTTCACATTTCTATGAACGAGTAAAAATCTATTCTGAAACTAGAACATGTTGGTTTACAACCAAAAATAGAGGTATTTACAATAGAAGTTATGGATAGAAAACCTTAACTGAATGAAAATGAAAAAAAAATTATATATTTAGATAGCTAAGAGGGAGGTTAATGCCATCATGATTTTTTTATAAACTTGCATTGAAATACGTGCAAAAGTGACAGTGAGCACAAACAAAAATATGAGGAAATTTGGAAAATTCTATCAATTCACTCATTCAAAGTAGGTCATTTGGCAAGTGCCAAATTTGGCACTCACCAAATGACACATCACATTTAGCGTGCACCAAATTTGGCATGCACCAAATGACCTGATTTGAACAAAATATAACTTTCCCCTCTTTGGTTGACCACTTTGATAATGCTGAGAGTGCATGATTTATGATCATAGATGGATAGTTGAGGTTTTACCTTTCATACGCTTTATACTTCCTTACCCTAACTGGATAACTCTATATCCCTCTAAATTATCTCTCTTAGGTCTCACTCCCTCCCACACTACCTACACTACTCTCTCTCACTACTCTCTCTCACTACAATCCCCTCTCTTAGGTCTCGTTCCCTCCCACTCTACCTAGATAAATATATATCAATACAACCCCCTTTCTCACACTCCCTCTCTCTCTCCCCCTCTAGTCTTTTTGTCTCTCACTCCATCTCCCTCTCTTAGGTCGTTATCTTTCTATCTTTATCTCTCTATCAAGTCTCTCCATCCTATCTCCTCTCCCTCTCTGGTGGCTCACTCCGCTCCCTCATCTCTCTCCCTCCCTCTCTCTCCTCCTCTCTCTCTCTCCTCTCTCTCTCCTCTCTCTTGGGGTATCTCTGTCTATTTTTCTTTGTATCTCTCTCTGTGTCTCTATGTCTCTCTTTTTGTCTCTCTCTCTCTCACACCCTCTCTCTCCTCCCTCTCTCCTGGTCTCTCCTTGGGTCTCTCCTCCACCTCTCTCTCTCTCTCTCTCTCTCTCTCTCTCTCTCTCTCTCTCTCTCTCTCTCTCTCTCTCTCTCTCTCTCTCTCTCTCTCTCTCTCTCTCTCTCTCTCTCCTCCTCTCTCTCTCTCTCCTCTCTCTCTCCGTCCACCTCTGCTCTCTCTCTCGTTATCTCCTTCTTCCTCTCCTCTCTCTTTTCAGGTCTCCCTCCTGCCACTCTCCTCGTGGAGTCCACTCTATGTCCTCACTCCTCCTGTCTCACTCCTCCTATCTCTCTCCCTCTCCTCTCTCTCAGTCTGTCACCCTCCTCTCTTGGCTCCTCTCTCCTGGGACCTTTGTCTCTCTCTACCACTCTCTCTCCTCCTCCTCTGTGTGTCCTCCTCACAGCCCTCTCCCTCCCTCTCTCTCTCTCTAGGTCTATCCATCCCTGCCCTCTCCATCTCATGGGTCTCTCTATCTCTCTCACTAGCTCCTCTGTCTCTCTCCCACACCCTCTCTCTGTCTCCTCCTCTATCTCTCCTCTCTCAGTATCTCACCCACCTCCATCTCTTTCTCTTGGGTGTCTCCCCACCTCTCTCTCTCTCTCCTCCCTCCATCCTATCTCTCGTCCTCTCTATCTGAAGCTCCCTCTCCCACTCTCTCAGTCTCTCTTTCTCTTTCTCCTCCTATATCTCTCTCCATCCCTCTGTCTCAGCTCCTCTCTCTCGGTCTCTCCCTCCTTGTATCTCCATCTCCTTCTCTCTTGGGGTTTCTCCTCCACTCTCTCTCTCTCTCTCTAGCACTCCCTCTCTCTCTCACTCCCTCTATCTCTCTATATGTCTCTCTCACAATCCATCTCTCTCTCTCTCTCTCTCTCTCTCTCTCTCACTCCCTCTATCTCTTTGGACATCTCTCACTCCCTCTCTCTTAGGTCTCTCCCATCCCTCTATCTCCCACTCCCTCTCTCTCCTACTCTCTCAGGTATCTACCTCCCACCCCTTCTCTCCCACTTTCTCTCCCTCTCCCTCTCTCTCAGGTCTCTCCCTCCCACCGTCTCTCTTAGGTTTCTCCCTCCCAACCCCCCTCTCTCTCTCTCAGGTATCTCCCCCCACCCCCTTCTCTCTCAATCTCTCTCTCACTCTATCTCTATCTTGAGCACTCCCCCTCCCTCCCACCCCCTCCCTCTCTCTCCTACTCTCTCCCTCCCACCCTTTCCCTCTCTCTCCATCTCTCTTAGGTATCTCCCTCGCACCCCATCCCTCTCTCTTTCTCTTAGGTATCTCCCTCTCTCTCTCTTAGGTATCTCCCTTTCTATCTCTCTCCATCACTCTCTCACTCCCTCCATCTCTCTCTTGATCACTCCTGCTCCCTCCCACCCCTTCCCTCTCTCTCCCTCTCTTAGTTATCTCCCTACCACCCCTCCCTCTCTCTCTCAGGTATCTCCCCCCACCCCCCTCTCTCTCTCAGGGTTTAGGGTTGAGGGTAGAAAGTAGATGGTAGATGGTTTAAGGGTTAAGGGTAGAGGATTTAGGGTTTAGGATTTAATGGTAGAGGGTTTAAGGGTTTATGGTTTAAGTGTTAAGGGTAGAGGGTTGAGGGTTGAGGGTTGAGGGTTTTAGGGTTTAAGGTTTGACAGTTGAGGGTAGAGGATAGAGGGTAGAGGGTTAAGGGTAGAGAGAGAGAGAGAGAGGGTTGCAGGTTGAGGGTAGAGTGTAAAGGGTTAAGGGTAGAGGGTAGATGGTTTAAGGGTTTAGGCTTTAGGTTTTAGGGTTTACAATTTAATGGTAGAGGGTATAAGGATTGAGGATTTAAGGGTCAAGGGTAGAGGGTTGAGGGTTTAAGGGTTTAAGGGTTGAGGGTTTAAGGGTTAAGGGTAGAGGGTTTAGGGTGGAGGGTTTAGGGTTTATAGTTTATGGTTTACAGTTTAAGGGTAGATGGTTTAAGGGTTAAGAGGTAGAGGTTTAGGAGTTCTAGGGTTGCGTTTAGGATTTAGGACGTTAAGGTATAGGGTTTAATATTTATTAAGGGAAGAGGGTTGAGGGGTTTAGGGTTTAAGGTTGAGGGTAGAGGTAGATAGTTTAGGAGTTTAAGGGTTGAGGGATTAAGGATTAAGGGTTGAGGTTGAGGAACTAGGGTAGAAGTTTAGTTAGATTGTAGGAGTTTAAGGGTTGAGGAGTAGAGGAGTATTAGACTAAGGGTAGAGGTAGAGTTTAGGGTGGAGCCTGATGGTTTAGGGTTTAGGGTTGAGGGTTTAGGGTTGAGTATAGGAGTTGAGGAATAGGGTGGGATTTGGATTGGGTTTAAGAGGGTTAAGGAGTAGAGGGTTGAGGGACAAGGGTTGAGGGAGTTGAGGAAGTAAGAGGAGTAAGTTCAGGAGTAAGGAGAGATGGTTGAAGGCTTAGGGTTGAAGGTAGAGTGTGGAGGATTAAGGGTAGAGGGAAGACAATTTAATGGTTTAGGGTTTGGGGTTTATGTTTTACGGTTTATAGTTTAAGGGTAGAGAGTTTAAGGGTTAAGGGTAGAGGTTTGAGGGTTGGGGGTTGAGGGTTTTAGAGTTGAGGGTTGATGGTATATGGTAGAGGGTTGAGGGTTTAGGGTTTAAGGGTTGAGGGATTAAGGGTTGAGGGTTGAGGGATTAGGGTAGAGAGTTTAATGGTTTAGGGTTTACGTGTTAAGGGTAGAGGGTAGAGGGTTGATGGTTGAGAGTTTTAGGGTTTAAGGGTTGAGGGTTGAGGGTAGAGGATTGAGGGTAGAGGGTTTAGGGTTTAAGGGTTGAGGGATTAAAGGTTGAGGATTGAGGGATTATGGTAGAGAGTTTAGTTGGGTTTAAGGGTTTAAGGTTTGATGATATAGGGTTGAGAGATTATGGTTGAGGGTAGATGGTATTGGGTTGAGGTTAGAGGGTATTGGGTTGAGGGTAGAGGGTAGAGGGTTTAAGGTTTAGTTTTAAGTTTTTACGCTCAAGGGTTTAGGTCTCCCACTCCCTCTCTCAGGTATTCTCCCCCACCCTAACTGAATAACTCTCTCTCCCTATCAAGTCTCTCTCTCTCTCTCTCTCAGGTCTCACTCCCTCCCACACTACCTAGAATAATCTATCTCACTCCAATCCCCTCTCTCACACTCCCTCTCTATCAGGTCTCATGTACCTCCCACCCTACCTAGAAAAATATATTTCACTCCAGCCCCCTCTCCCATACTCCCTCTCTATCTCCTCCTTTGGTATTTTTGTATTTCTTAGGCCTCATCCCTCCCAACCCCTCTCTCGTTATCAGGTCTCACTCCCTACCATGCTACCTAGAATAATCTCGCTTACTCCTATACCCTCTCTCTCTATCTCAAGTCTCACTCCCTTCCTCTCTATATTTGGAAAATATTTCAAAGAAACACATTTGGTTCTCTCCAAATTTGGTGAGCACTAAATGTGTCCTTACCTTCAAACGGTAAAATAGGGTTTGACCTTGTGATTCAGGCCCACATGCTTTTGCATTTGTGTGGTTCAATGCTTTATTTGACTCAGAAACACATTTTTTATGTAGTTGACTCCCTGTTGTACAAATCTATGCTTGATCCATCACCTTTTTTCCACCAATTTTCATGCTAAACAACATAGAAGAAGACATTTTGAAGTTTCTACATCATTTTACATTATCTCAGGTAATATATTCATTTTGGTATATTGAAATGTTTTTATTTAGTATATTTTTTTGTTTGACAATATAAACTAAATTATTTTTATAATTTTATTAATCATAGCAATTGGACATAGAATTCAACATTGAATTGGATGGGAGTTGTATAAAAAGTTCAATTTTTATGAGTTTGAAGAAAAAAAATGAAAAACATGACATAATTTAGATGAATTTATGTTTAAACTTATATAAATGACATCAACTTAACACAAATATTCTTATGAATTCTATTTTCATTACTTATAGTAGTGTATTTCTAGCATGGCAAGTGGAATTCACTCTATTTTATTTTAGGTAGATGTTTATATTGATTTTTCTTGTTTGTTTTGATAATTTATAGACCATTCATTTGATGATTTTATTAATCTTCATTGTTACACACAAAATTCAACATTAAATTAGATGGATGCTACATGTAAAAGCTTAATTTTTAGGAGCTAGAAGACAAAAAATGGAAAATGTGACATAATAGATTCAAATTCATTATTATTGATGGTTGTGGTTAAACTTCTTTTTTCAACTAATTTGGAAAACCTAAGAGCTTTCATCAATGTTAATGCAAGTTTCCATTATTTTTTTTGTACCATGAAAATTTCACCTTCATCATGTGCTTAGATAAATTCAAGTGACATGGCATAGTTATTAATGCAAGTTTCCATTCAATCATACCATTTACCTTTGTAAGAAATAAAAAAAAGGAAAATTTTGTGCAATTGAAAATGCTTATTGTCTTTCTAAGTTACCTCATTGCCAATGAAATAGTGAATAATTCCAAGATATAGCATCACAAACCCTTCTTTGAGTTCATGTTCTTCATGGATTGGATGACAATCATAATGTGCTTTTGACAACAATAAGCACAATATTCTCTAGTTTCCAAAGGTGGCAACAACTTATACCCTATGTTTGACACTTCTTTTCTCCTAAGCACTTGTCCACACTCCAAATGCTCCCCTCAAACCCAAGTCTTAACATTGATCAACGCTTACATGAAGCATTTTTTGTACAAATCCCTCAAAGTAATAGGTTTTACACAGTATAGTTGCAAAAAGAAACAAAATTTCCTCAATAAATCACACAAAATGATGATTTAAAAACCCTCATTTTTTCAGCACATGCATATAGGCCTATAGAAAATTAATACCAAGTTTCATATATTTTCACGAGATGCATTAGAAGTTATGGGTTTTTTAAAGCTTGCTATAAGCCGTAGGTTGGGGACAAAAAAATTTGATAAGATATGCAATGTTTGATAAGTCACATTAGTTATGCAATGTAAAGTAATGCTTTGATTTTTAAAGATATGCAATACAATGTAATCCGTGATATCAATATGTTTCATAAAATGCTTGGTATGTTTCATAAAATGCAATGTAATAAGTGGTATGGATATCTTTGAGAAAATGCATTACTTACTTTTCTTGTGGTATGGAGGTAGATGTATGTATGAAAAATGTTGTAGGATAGACATGTTTGTTAATTCCAAATAGCTCACTACCTTTTTTAATAAAATGCTTTAGTTTGTTCAATAAAATGCAATGTAATCAGTGATATCAATATTTTTCATAAAATGCATTACTTACTTTTTTTCTATGTGTGTTTGTGAACATGTAGCATTCAACGTCATATCGAGGAAACAAAAAAATCCTCTAACACCAAAAGAATGTGCAGTTAAAAATGAAAGGATAAGAGAATAAAAAATACAAGCTCGTGAAGCAAAGGAATTGCAACCCATACAACAAGAAATTCTCATGCAATCTAAGAGAGATGTCCAATTGGCATTCCAAAGGGCATGAATGAACAAAGTTCATGGAAGGAAACAAATGGATCCTAAAGTTGGGGGCACATCATCAACCATAGGTGAAGTTCAATGCACATCTCCAGTTGAAGACACACCAACAACAACATGTGGTTTTCCAAGTACATTGGAAATCACATCTACAGTTGAAGACACACCATCAACAACATTGCATTTTGAAAGTACAACAACAAATATATCTCTATTTGAAGGAAGTCCATAAATGAAATCTCAAGTTTGAGGTACAACATTGTTTGCATGTCAATCTCAAGGTATGTCATCAATTGCACCTCTAATTGAAGGTATGCAATCTATCCCCAATGTTGTTGACATTCCTAATGTTAACATAAATTTACATTTGAGAAATCCTCCTAGAGTTTTGCATAGAAAACCTAAATTTTTTATTGATATTGATTCCAAAGTTTTGAAATGGATGCCTAATAAGATTCCAAAATGTTAATGTCAAACATATTCACAGAGGATATGGAGTTTATTATTTGAGAAGCTAAGTCAGGGTGGAAGATGCCAACTATTTGTTGAAATGATGAGGAAACTCAAATTTTGGCCCACCATGAAGGCTCTTGGGCTAAGAGTTTTGAATGAATCAAGTGAAAATTCCATTCTAAAGAACTTGATGAGTGCATATGAGAGCATGGGTTCTACCTCACGCATGAAGGACAGTTGTGCCACATGAAGTGTGATGACAACACTATTATTTAGTCAAACAAGGAACAAGGTGAACATTACAAAGACAAGTAAGTCTTTGAAAATAAGTAGATCATCTCTAATGAGAGCCAAATGAAGGTGTGAAAG
>VDFB02047230.1:406784593-406847089 GCA_007258455.2 Sequoia sempervirens | reverse complement strand
GGAAACCTATATCTGACACTAAGGTTGAGGATCCCATGGCCTCAGATTCTCCTTCTTTGGAACCCTCCCTTGCTATTTCTGTGGGTTCATAGAGGAAACCCCCCATTTCCAACCAACCCACAGAAGATCCTAAACCCAAACCTCTTGCTAAAAAGATAAAAGGAGCTACTAGGAAGGTTCAAACCATTGCCACTGTTGGATTGTGTGAACTAAAGAACACCCTAACTAAGAAGGGGAGAAAATACCTACCAAAACCAAAGCCGAATAAAAAAGAAAGAAAAGAGAATAACATTCTATATTGAAGAACCACCCATTAAAAATGGTGAGGATGACACTGGGTCTAAATATTCTAAGGAGAAACTATGGTGGCTACAAGTATGGACACTTGTGTGTAACTTTCCAGTGTCATGAGGTCTAATAGATTGGCTAGAAAAAAGAAATAGGTCATGGTTGATGAAATATTTAGCATCTCGAAACATGACAAAGATCATGATGACAATAAGCATGATATGATGGAGGAAATAGATGAGTAAAAGGAGTGACCCAGTCTCTTCTCAGAGCGCAATTAGATGATCCTAGAGGAGTCCACTCTAACCTCCTCACATCATCAGGCTCTAGATGAAGAGACTAACAAGTTGGATTATGTGAAGGATGAAGGCTTCAATGGCCTACTACGTCATGTTTGCATCCTAGAAAGGAAGCTCGACAGAAAGGCCTATTTCACCATAAATATTATTCATCACTTGACTATCACTCTATTTATGGTGTTGAAGGAGGAAGTTAAAATAATGTGTTAGAGTCTCACCCCAGTACCAATTAGGCTAGTGGAGATGTGTTTAAATTCCTCATGTAGGAATGGGAGAATCTTGTTAGGTGATGGTCTAGGTTTGGTTATGTTGTATATTTGTTGCTTCTACAAATTGTTTATCGTAACTAGTTATATTTTGTTATTTTGATCTAATGAACTATGGACCAAGAAGTTTTTTTGTTAAGGGTATTTCACCTTGGAACTGCAACTTATATTATCAAAAAAAGGTCATAAGACCAAAAACCCCCATACTCCACAATAAAATGAAGAAGAGAGGAGATATGAAAGGAATAATGATCCACAAAGTGAAAAAATGCATGAAAACATTAGAAATTGGATTAGATACAATAAGAGGTTATTTTTCCTTAGCATGGTGCTAAGGAAGTAGTGGAGATGTGTGTAAAGATATTGGTTCTACAAAAGAAAACTTAGATAAGGACACTAATTTTGACCTAGGCGTGACATTCAATTATGAGGAGATTCTTTTAAAATTTCATAAGGTCATTCAATAAAAATATATAGAAGATCCTATTCTACATGAGGTCAACTTGGATAATAAAGAAGTTGATATTACATAAGAATTTATAAACGGATAATAAAAAAATGTAGGTCTTATCACCTCAAAAGTAATTACTTATAGAAAAATATCCAAGTGAAAGTAATAAGGAAATTGATATACATGTTCACATTGAGCCATTTCTAGACCAACAAAATAGAAAAAAAAATTATTGAAAGAAGTTAAAAAGATAGAAGAAATATATTAAAAAGAAAAAAATGAAAATAAATGAATTCACCTAAAAGGAAACAAGGATCAAAATATATGTTGGAGCTCAGTACACCTACATGGTTGACTAATAAAATATAGATGTCAAGATAAATTTGAAGTTACTACCTTGGCCCTAAAAACCTTATTGCATGAAAATGAAACTCTTAGACCTAAGAAGAGGGCAAGGGTTTTATCATCCATATATAGAGAAACACTAGGATCCAAGATTAATAACTCACAAATCCTATATTTTATAAGGATTTACAAGATATCACTCCAAATTATTATCATATACCATCTTAATATTTAGTATACACAACCAAAGAGCAATAAATTGTAGAGATAAAGGCTAATATTGTTGAGCACATAGATGTACTAAGATGGGGGTGAATTATTACTTATTCAAATTATTTACATCAAATGAAAATCATAACAAGAGAAAGAACACATAAGCATGCAAAAATAAAACTAGATTTATGTGGAAAAACCTACAAAGGAAAAACCACAATGAGCAAGTTGGTTGGATCTACTATCTAAATTTAGCCTCATAGATGAAAATAGGATTTACACTAAGTTTTATGGGCTACAACCCAAATGAAGATGTAACTCCATCAACCACTACAACATTTACAATCAAGAATGAAGCAACAACCTTTGTACACAAATATTGATTTGATTAAGATATTTCTTTAACAAAAGTAGACTATTTCACCTTTTTTTGATCTTTCAAACTCTGCAATGCTATCTTACTTCTACTCAATAAATCAATCAATCTCTACAAACTCTGCAATGCTATCTTACTTCTACTCAATAAATCAATCAATCTCTACAACATAAAAACATTTCCTTTTCCATCACAACTAACAAATTATCTTAGTATCAAAATCACTACTAAGCTACCATGCCTTAACTAATCATCTTCATATTTCATTATCAAAATAGTTTTTGTGGATCTCTTACTCACACTTTATTTATTTTAAATATTCACCATACACTTGTACACCCTTTTAATAACTTTCGATCTTCTCTTTATATCTGTTATAAGCTTCAAAAAATTTGTCCTTTGTCAACCAAGATGAAACATATAATATGAGATGTGCAATAGCCAAGTATATCGACCTCCAGGACCTTTGCAGTAGGTAGAAATCAAATGTGGCACACGCCAAGAGATAGTAAAGACATATTTTTCCATAGGACATATCTTCAAATTGGTGCATACTTCCAAACATCTAGTACAATCATCTCACCATACCAAGTCAGCTTAGCAAACAATTAACCTTTTTCAAATTAGCTCTAAACCAAATGCGGTACTGGAAAAACAAGAATAACATCATCCAGATCATGCCATGGAAATTGTATTCCTTTCCAAACATTCCTATACACCCCTTTTACCAATTCAAACAATTTTATGTTGGCACAACCACTTGACCATTGATGTCGATATCCCAAATATACTCTGGTTACATAGTTTGTGTAGAATATTAAAAAACATGCTTGCAGTAGACAAAATCATTTGAAACATGAACTAAGCATATTAACATACCATTTGAGCTTAACTTTCAAACACCAAATCCAAATGAAAATATGTGTAGAAAGGCGGCGACATCTCTTATCTCCCTTAACTTTACTTAGCAAATAACAAGACTTGTCTTCACTTAGATGACTCTAGAAATAACTATGGTACAAACTAGCACTTGAGACATGAATAATATGTGTATTGTGCTTATATCTAATGATGGGCTCAACCATTGGCTAGTTTTCCTTTTACTATTTTATTCTTTAATCATTTCTTCTACTGAGTTTCAAAGACATTACCAAGACCTTGCATACCTTTTATACACTTTTAAGCAATTTTAAGTATTTGGAAATGGAAATATGTTATGTTGATATATGTTTATATGAATTCATGAATGCCCATGAAATTTAGTATGGTTCTATGTTTAATTTATGATTGCTAATAATCAGGAAGCCTTAGGAATGAGACTAACACCTTTCATCAAGGACTATCAACACAACAATTGGTTTCTCAACCTGCAACATAAGGAGTGTGGATGGTTGTAGAGAAGAAGTCAAATGGCCAAGGTAGGACACTTTCAAAAGGAAATGAAGGTGATCAGTTATTGATCAGCCATGTGTCACTACATACTACTCTTTCTCACTGAATAAGACCACTAGGAGTAGAAGTAGTCTACTCTCAACAAGACTTATTTATGATAAGATTTTTCTCAAGATATTATCTCTATCATAGTAGTTAAACCATTGGTAATATAATTCTAATTTGGTTTCTCTACTTCTACTTTATAGTTATTGTTTTCTATTTCAAACTAAGTCATCTTCTTATATTTGAGGGAGAGTTGATAGTTTCTTTATTAGTTTCTTTTCAGTCTGTGAATAATAGAAATCATCACAAATCCTACATAGTGTGATCTTCTATCGAGGAGGAAATCTAGTTGATAAGTTTTTTATTGATAGTTAGTTGTTTATCTTTTACTAGTTGCAACAATAGAATATGTGTTATTGAATAAGAGATCTTACCTAGATTCCTATTGGATTTTATGTAAGACTTTAGTGTTAAAATATAATAAAGGAAATTAGTTTGATATCATCATTTTCTGATTAGGTATGTGAGTGTTTGAAAACTTCTATGGAAGTAGCTACTCAAGCAAGGGATATTTTAAGTACTACTAACCCACTTCATTTTATTTAATACATTGTTGAATTTAGTTAGTAGTTTCCAATTATATGCATGTGTTGTAATTTATGAGTTTCATTATAAAGTTTTGAATTGAATTCTATAGCATCATTTTGGTTTGATACACTAGAGGAATTAGCTAGGTTATGATGTTGCAGTTTTGATAGTTGATAGTTATAGTCTTAAGCATTAGGTACTTGTAGCATAAGGTAATAGTTTATATTCATTTCCCCTCTTTTGTGAATTAGAAATTCATTTCACTTTCTAGATTTTGTAGTCTTTTGTACACGTGAATTTTCCTATACTCCATTGATGTAGGATGTGTCTAGGATCTATGAAAAAATATGTTTTTCCAACACTATCTAAATTTTATGAGTCCCTAATTGATAATTACCTCCTATGAAAGATGAACTATTTAGTTAGGAATTCCTCCTCTCAGTTGTGTGTATACCTAGTAGCACCAATTTGATTAGAAATTAGAGAGGTTCTACACCTATCAATCCTCCAAAATACATAACTATATGGGTAAATGCATGGATCTGTGACATAATTTTGGCTCTTAAGATGCCACTTTTTTTCTGAAATCAGCAAAATATGATTTTTACTAGAAAATGAAGATAGTTATGCTCAAAATTTCAAGATGCAGCAAGAACAAGAGTTGAAGTGCTTTAAGTCTAGTTTCTAAGCTACTAATTCTTTTTTAAATTAATGAATATTAAGGGTCTAAAAAAGGGGGGCTCAAAATAGGTCCTATTTTTTAAAAAAAATAGCATAGCACCTGAGGCCTCCCCCATTTTTGATTAAATTTTTTTAAGAATTTCCAAAATCCGAATAGTGATAAATTAACTAACACCTTGTAGTTTATCCTCATTATTTTGGATAATTTTTAATAAATATATAATATTTTATGAATTTTGAAAGTGGACACATGCTAAAAAAGTTGAAATTTGAGCATGCTCCCCCCTAAATTTTTTGAAAGCTAATCAAAAATTGATTTTTTTCATCATGTATAGAATGGAGTCTAGTTTTAAAAAATGTAATATGTTTCACATTTCTATGAACGAGTAAAAATCTATTCTGAAACTAGAACATGTTGGTTTACAACCAAAAATAGAGGTATTTACAATAGAAGTTATGGATAGAAAACCTTAACTGAATGAAAATGAAAAAAAAATTATATATTTAGATAGCTAAGAGGGAGGTTAATGCCATCATGATTTTTTTATAAACTTGCATTGAAATACGTGCAAAAGTGACAGTGAGCACAAACAAAAATATGAGGAAATTTGGAAAATTCTATCAATTCACTCATTCAAAGTAGGTCATTTGGCAAGTGCCAAATTTGGCACTCACCAAATGACACATCACATTTAGCGTGCACCAAATTTGGCATGCACCAAATGACCTGATTTGAACAAAATATAACTTTCCCCTCTTTGGTTGACCACTTTGATAATGCTGAGAGTGCATGATTTATGATCATAGATGGATAGTTGAGGTTTTACCTTTCATACGCTTTATACTTCCTTACCCTAACTGGATAACTCTATATCCCTCTAAATTATCTCTCTTAGGTCTCACTCCCTCCCACACTACCTACACTACTCTCTCTCACTACAATCCCCTCTCTTAGGTCTCGTTCCCTCCCACTCTACCTAGATAAATATATATCAATACAACCCCCTTTCTCACACTCCCTCTCTCTCTCCCCCTCTAGTCTTTTTGTCTCTCACTCCATCTCCCTCTCTTAGGTCGTTATCTTTCTATCTTTATCTCTCTATCAAGTCTCTCCATCCTATCTCCTCTCCCTCTCTCTGTGTATCTCTCACTCACTCTCTATCTCTCTCCCACTCTCTCTCACTCCTCTCTCTCTCCCTCTCTCTCACTTAGTATCTCTCATCTATTTTTTCTTTTGTATTCTCTATGTCTCTATGTCTCTTTGTTCTCTCTCTCTCTCTCACATAATAATCTCTCTCAATTCTCTCTCTATGGTTCTCCTTGTGTCTCTCCTCCCACCACCCCCACTTCTCTCTCTCTCTCTCTCTCTCTCTCTCTCTCTCTCTCTCTCTCTCTCCTCCCTCTCTCCCACTCTCTCCATCCCACCTCTCTCTCAAGTATTCTCCTTCACTTCCTCTCCCACTCTCTTTTTTCTTTCAAGTCTCCCTCCTACCCACTCCCTCCCTCTCTATAGTAAATCCTCTATATCCCTCTCTCTCACTCCCTCTATCTCTCTCCCTCTCCCTCTCTCTCAAGTATCTCCCTCCCACCATCCTACCCCCTCTCCATCTCATAGGTCTCTCTATCTCTCTCACTAACTCCCTCTATCTCTCTCCCACACCCTCTCTCTATCTCACTCCCTCTATCTCTCTCCCTCTCTCTTATATATCTCCCTCCCACCCCTCCATCTCTTTCTCTTAGGTATCTCCCCCCACCCCTCTCTCTCTCTCTCACTCCCTCCATCTATCTCTCATCCCTCTATCTCAGAAACTCCCTCTCCCTCTCTCAAGTCTCTCTTTCTCTTTCTCACTCCCTATATCTCTCTCCCATCCCTCTATCTCCAACTCCCTCTCTCTCAGGTCTCTCCCTCCCACCATATCTCCATCTCCTTCTCTCTTAGGTTTCTCCCTCCCACCCCCCCACTCTCTCTCTCTCTCTCTAGCACTCCCTCTCTCTCTCACTCCCTCTATCTCTCTATATGTCTCTCTCACAATCCATCTCTCTCTCTCTCTCTCTCTCTCTCTCTCTCACTCCCTCTATCTCTTTGGACATCTCTCACTCCCTCTCTCTTAGGTCTCTCCCATCCCTCTATCTCCCACTCCCTCTCTCTCCTACTCTCTCAGGTATCTACCTCCCACCCCTTCTCTCCCACTTTCTCTCCCTCTCCCTCTCTCTCAGGTCTCTCCCTCCCACCGTCTCTCTTAGGTTTCTCCCTCCCAACCCCCCTCTCTCTCTCTCAGGTATCTCCCCCCACCCCCTTCTCTCTCAATCTCTCTCTCACTCTATCTCTATCTTGAGCACTCCCCCTCCCTCCCACCCCCTCCCTCTCTCTCCTACTCTCTCCCTCCCACCCTTTCCCTCTCTCTCCATCTCTCTTAGGTATCTCCCTCGCACCCCATCCCTCTCTCTTTCTCTTAGGTATCTCCCTCTCTCTCTCTTAGGTATCTCCCTTTCTATCTCTCTCCATCACTCTCTCACTCCCTCCATCTCTCTCTTGATCACTCCTGCTCCCTCCCACCCCTTCCCTCTCTCTCCCTCTCTTAGTTATCTCCCTACCACCCCTCCCTCTCTCTCTCAGGTATCTCCCCCCACCCCCCTCTCTCTCTCAGGGTTTAGGGTTGAGGGTAGAAAGTAGATGGTAGATGGTTTAAGGGTTAAGGGTAGAGGATTTAGGGTTTAGGATTTAATGGTAGAGGGTTTAAGGGTTTATGGTTTAAGTGTTAAGGGTAGAGGGTTGAGGGTTGAGGGTTGAGGGTTTTAGGGTTTAAGGTTTGACAGTTGAGGGTAGAGGATAGAGGGTAGAGGGTTAAGGGTAGAGAGAGAGAGAGAGAGGGTTGCAGGTTGAGGGTAGAGTGTAAAGGGTTAAGGGTAGAGGGTAGATGGTTTAAGGGTTTAGGCTTTAGGTTTTAGGGTTTACAATTTAATGGTAGAGGGTATAAGGATTGAGGATTTAAGGGTCAAGGGTAGAGGGTTGAGGGTTTAAGGGTTTAAGGGTTGAGGGTTTAAGGGTTAAGGGTAGAGGGTTTAGGGTGGAGGGTTTAGGGTTTATAGTTTATGGTTTACAGTTTAAGGGTAGATGGTTTAAGGGTTAAGGGTGAGGGTTTAGTTTAGGGTTTAGGATTTAAGGACAGTTAAGGGTATAGGGTTTAATGGTATTAAGGGAAGAGGGTTGAGGTTTAGGGTTTAAGGGTTGGGGTAGAGGGTAGATGGTTTAGGGTTTAGGGTTGAGGGATTAAGGGATTAAGGGTTGAGGTTTGAGGGATTAGGGTAGAGAGTTTAGTTGGGTTTAAAAGGGTTTAAGGGTTGAGGGTAGAGGGTATTGGGCTAAGGGTAGAGGGTAGAGGGTTTAAGGGTTCAGGGCTGATGGTTTAGGGTTTAGGGTTGAGGGTTTAAGGGTTGAGGGTATAGGGTTGAGGGAATAGGGTAGAAGTTTTAGTTGGGTTTAAGGGTTAAGGGTAGAGGGTTGAGGGTTGAGGGTTGAGGGTTGAGAGTAGAGGGTAGAGGGTTGAGGGTAAAGAGAGAGAGATGGTTGAAGGCTTAGGGTTGAAGGTAGAGTGTGGAGGATTAAGGGTAGAGGGAAGACAATTTAATGGTTTAGGGTTTGGGGTTTATGTTTTACGGTTTATAGTTTAAGGGTAGAGAGTTTAAGGGTTAAGGGTAGAGGTTTGAGGGTTGGGGGTTGAGGGTTTTAGAGTTGAGGGTTGATGGTATATGGTAGAGGGTTGAGGGTTTAGGGTTTAAGGGTTGAGGGATTAAGGGTTGAGGGTTGAGGGATTAGGGTAGAGAGTTTAATGGTTTAGGGTTTACGTGTTAAGGGTAGAGGGTAGAGGGTTGATGGTTGAGAGTTTTAGGGTTTAAGGGTTGAGGGTTGAGGGTAGAGGATTGAGGGTAGAGGGTTTAGGGTTTAAGGGTTGAGGGATTAAAGGTTGAGGATTGAGGGATTATGGTAGAGAGTTTAGTTGGGTTTAAGGGTTTAAGGTTTGATGATATAGGGTTGAGAGATTATGGTTGAGGGTAGATGGTATTGGGTTGAGGTTAGAGGGTATTGGGTTGAGGGTAGAGGGTAGAGGGTTTAAGGTTTAGTTTTAAGTTTTTACGCTCAAGGGTTTAGGTCTCCCACTCCCTCTCTCAGGTATTCTCCCCCACCCTAACTGAATAACTCTCTCTCCCTATCAAGTCTCTCTCTCTCTCTCTCTCAGGTCTCACTCCCTCCCACACTACCTAGAATAATCTATCTCACTCCAATCCCCTCTCTCACACTCCCTCTCTATCAGGTCTCATGTACCTCCCACCCTACCTAGAAAAATATATTTCACTCCAGCCCCCTCTCCCATACTCCCTCTCTATCTCCTCCTTTGGTATTTTTGTATTTCTTAGGCCTCATCCCTCCCAACCCCTCTCTCGTTATCAGGTCTCACTCCCTACCATGCTACCTAGAATAATCTCGCTTACTCCTATACCCTCTCTCTCTATCTCAAGTCTCACTCCCTTCCTCTCTATATTTGGAAAATATTTCAAAGAAACACATTTGGTTCTCTCCAAATTTGGTGAGCACTAAATGTGTCCTTACCTTCAAACGGTAAAATAGGGTTTGACCTTGTGATTCAGGCCCACATGCTTTTGCATTTGTGTGGTTCAATGCTTTATTTGACTCAGAAACACATTTTTTATGTAGTTGACTCCCTGTTGTACAAATCTATGCTTGATCCATCACCTTTTTTCCACCAATTTTCATGCTAAACAACATAGAAGAAGACATTTTGAAGTTTCTACATCATTTTACATTATCTCAGGTAATATATTCATTTTGGTATATTGAAATGTTTTTATTTAGTATATTTTTTTGTTTGACAATATAAACTAAATTATTTTTATAATTTTATTAATCATAGCAATTGGACATAGAATTCAACATTGAATTGGATGGGAGTTGTATAAAAAGTTCAATTTTTATGAGTTTGAAGAAAAAAAATGAAAAACATGACATAATTTAGATGAATTTATGTTTAAACTTATATAAATGACATCAACTTAACACAAATATTCTTATGAATTCTATTTTCATTACTTATAGTAGTGTATTTCTAGCATGGCAAGTGGAATTCACTCTATTTTATTTTAGGTAGATGTTTATATTGATTTTTCTTGTTTGTTTTGATAATTTATAGACCATTCATTTGATGATTTTATTAATCTTCATTGTTACACACAAAATTCAACATTAAATTAGATGGATGCTACATGTAAAAGCTTAATTTTTAGGAGCTAGAAGACAAAAAATGGAAAATGTGACATAATAGATTCAAATTCATTATTATTGATGGTTGTGGTTAAACTTCTTTTTTCAACTAATTTGGAAAACCTAAGAGCTTTCATCAATGTTAATGCAAGTTTCCATTATTTTTTTTGTACCATGAAAATTTCACCTTCATCATGTGCTTAGATAAATTCAAGTGACATGGCATAGTTATTAATGCAAGTTTCCATTCAATCATACCATTTACCTTTGTAAGAAATAAAAAAAAGGAAAATTTTGTGCAATTGAAAATGCTTATTGTCTTTCTAAGTTACCTCATTGCCAATGAAATAGTGAATAATTCCAAGATATAGCATCACAAACCCTTCTTTGAGTTCATGTTCTTCATGGATTGGATGACAATCATAATGTGCTTTTGACAACAATAAGCACAATATTCTCTAGTTTCCAAAGGTGGCAACAACTTATACCCTATGTTTGACACTTCTTTTCTCCTAAGCACTTGTCCACACTCCAAATGCTCCCCTCAAACCCAAGTCTTAACATTGATCAACGCTTACATGAAGCATTTTTTGTACAAATCCCTCAAAGTAATAGGTTTTACACAGTATAGTTGCAAAAAGAAACAAAATTTCCTCAATAAATCACACAAAATGATGATTTAAAAACCCTCATTTTTTCAGCACATGCATATAGGCCTATAGAAAATTAATACCAAGTTTCATATATTTTCACGAGATGCATTAGAAGTTATGGGTTTTTTAAAGCTTGCTATAAGCCGTAGGTTGGGGACAAAAAAATTTGATAAGATATGCAATGTTTGATAAGTCACATTAGTTATGCAATGTAAAGTAATGCTTTGATTTTTAAAGATATGCAATACAATGTAATCCGTGATATCAATATGTTTCATAAAATGCTTGGTATGTTTCATAAAATGCAATGTAATAAGTGGTATGGATATCTTTGAGAAAATGCATTACTTACTTTTCTTGTGGTATGGAGGTAGATGTATGTATGAAAAATGTTGTAGGATAGACATGTTTGTTAATTCCAAATAGCTCACTACCTTTTTTAATAAAATGCTTTAGTTTGTTCAATAAAATGCAATGTAATCAGTGATATCAATATTTTTCATAAAATGCATTACTTACTTTTTTTCTATGTGTGTTTGTGAACATGTAGCATTCAACGTCATATCGAGGAAACAAAAAAATCCTCTAACACCAAAAGAATGTGCAGTTAAAAATGAAAGGATAAGAGAATAAAAAATACAAGCTCGTGAAGCAAAGGAATTGCAACCCATACAACAAGAAATTCTCATGCAATCTAAGAGAGATGTCCAATTGGCATTCCAAAGGGCATGAATGAACAAAGTTCATGGAAGGAAACAAATGGATCCTAAAGTTGGGGGCACATCATCAACCATAGGTGAAGTTCAATGCACATCTCCAGTTGAAGACACACCAACAACAACATGTGGTTTTCCAAGTACATTGGAAATCACATCTACAGTTGAAGACACACCATCAACAACATTGCATTTTGAAAGTACAACAACAAATATATCTCTATTTGAAGGAAGTCCATAAATGAAATCTCAAGTTTGAGGTACAACATTGTTTGCATGTCAATCTCAAGGTATGTCATCAATTGCACCTCTAATTGAAGGTATGCAATCTATCCCCAATGTTGTTGACATTCCTAATGTTAACATAAATTTACATTTGAGAAATCCTCCTAGAGTTTTGCATAGAAAACCTAAATTTTTTATTGATATTGATTCCAAAGTTTTGAAATGGATGCCTAATAAGATTCCAAAATGTTAATGTCAAACATATTCACAGAGGATATGGAGTTTATTATTTGAGAAGCTAAGTCAGGGTGGAAGATGCCAACTATTTGTTGAAATGATGAGGAAACTCAAATTTTGGCCCACCATGAAGGCTCTTGGGCTAAGAGTTTTGAATGAATCAAGTGAAAATTCCATTCTAAAGAACTTGATGAGTGCATATGAGAGCATGGGTTCTACCTCACGCATGAAGGACAGTTGTGCCACATGAAGTGTGATGACAACACTATTATTTAGTCAAACAAGGAACAAGGTGAACATTACAAAGACAAGTAAGTCTTTGAAAATAAGTAGATCATCTCTAATGAGAGCCAAATGAAGGTGTGAAAGAGTGGAGGATCCAAATAGCAATGAGTTATGGCACATGCAATCATTATGGTGGCATGCAACATTTTCCAATTTGCCAATACATGGCTAGTACACACACAATTGGAGACAAATTTGTGGAATTTGGAAAATACAAGATAGTGGCCTACAGTCTAAAAGATGGGAAAGAAGAAAAAAAGTGTGAATTGGTTAGTGATAAGATTCTAGTGTATCATTTTATGGGAATTTTCTGTGATCAGGTGGTCTATGAGTATGTAAGGCATACACATAGAGGTCGATGGTTGGAATCATAGTTCAAGTTATGGAAGGACACGTTTAGATTTCATAGCATCATTTTAGTTATTGACTTCATGGATAACTACACACTACAACCATAGAATGAGGTGAAATCATAGTACTACAACTCCACACAAGTTTCTATATTTGTGCATATAGCATTCATTCATGCAAATGATAGTATAGAGGATAACAAGAAAGTATTGAGGGAGTATCACTTTTACATTAGTGATGATTGCATACATTCTATAGAGTTTTTGTAAGGTTACTTTTAGATATTCTATGCTGATCTAGCTAGTAGGGTCATATCATTCAATCAACATATCATATGGTTAGACAACTATACATCACAACTCAAGAACTCTAGAATGTTTTAATGGTTGAGTAGGATGTATATGATCAGTGGTGTTCCCCATAAGTGGAAATTCTCAGAGGCCAGGCATGGAAAGGGGGAGCATGATGGAGTAGGTGCATGTATCAAAAGAGCCTTAGGATAAGAAGAGTTAAAGTAAAAAGATAGTGTAAAGTTGGTAGATGCAAGATTAATTGCAATGGGTCCAGGTAGTGAAGGTAATTATTTAGTTCATAGATTTTTTCATTTAGTAGATGATACTAACATTGAAAAATATGAGGATTGAGCAAGCTACACTCTTTTAGAAGCTCGAATGCAGGTACATGGACTATCCATACGCCAAAGATGGCATGCTTTTGTTCTGCATGTACATTCAAGCATGGAATGATTGTGAGTCAACAAACTAGGTTGAAAAATGGTCTGTAAGAAGTCTAACCCCACTTGACACTTATCGGCTCTTGACGACTCTACAAATCATAGAGATGCAATCATTTGTTGACTTTGATCATGTATTGGACCTACTAGAACTAGGTAATATATCTTATTTTTTAGGTTTTATTTTGATGTTCATTAAATAAATCTAACAAGATGAACATATCAATGTAGGGCATGTTTATGTGGTGATTGCAGATGAAGATAATGAAGAGGGTATAGATTATTACCTGTATCATTGTATTGAGGCCAAAAAGAAATTGGAGGCCCCAGTTATAGATGGAGAAAACATAGAATATACTACAAGTTTAGTGGTTGTTATTGGAACATGGCTTTGAAGGTACCCAATTAAGAATGTTACAGTTTAGTTGTTTGAGGACTTCAATACACATCAGAAGATTCTTCACTACTCAAAACTTGTCATTGCATCCAACATTTATTTGATCAAATATAAGGGAAGACCTATGAACAAGAACTTATAGAAAGTGCATGAGTCTGACCACAAGGCAATAATTGACACAATAAAGAGTAGAGTAGACCTGAATGGTTCCCTAGATTTATTTTTAAGTATGTACATTTAATTTATAAACTCATGTTATTGATCACTACTTTCTTTCAAGCGTTTAATTTTGATTGTAGAAGGGTTTACAAAATTGCATTATTGTTAATTTTCAAAATGATAATTATATGTTGCTCTCTATTGACTACCTTTAAGTTGGTATTCTCTATTGGTGTTTGATGTCATATACATTTAGGACTATGATTGATGAATTTGTGACTGTAGGTTAAACTTAAGATTTTCAACTTAATAAAAGAACATCAGTTGCTGGTGCAAGTGTTTAGTGGTATGAGAAACATCGATTGTTGGTGAATTTTCTTGTTTTCAATCTTCTCTTTCTTTTCCATTTCATAGATTTCTCAGATTATTATATGCTACATGTTTTATGTTAATTATGTTTATATATATTTGAAATTTATACGTAGGATCATCGAGAGATGAGAAAGTAGTGAAAGATGGGCCACATCACCATTGTAGGACCTTCAATCGATCTACTTATAGAATGCATGAAGGTGATAATAGATCTGGTCAGAAGGTGCATGTATGACATTATTCAGTTATTGGTCTTTTAATTATTTTTATGTGAGTCCATGTCTAAAATTGTTAGGCTTTTGCATGTTTTTTGTGGACCAAATTCCTCATTTAGTATGCTTCAACTCAAACAGTGGGCATCCAAGGAATGAAGCAAAAACACACCAACAAGGGTAGAACAACATGAACAGTGGGGGAAACAATGTTTCAATACCCTTCAACACCTTTGACAACTCCCAAACATTCTTCAACCAACCAATCTCTCCAAACAATCACTTGGCATTTGGTGCTCTTGTCAACTTTGGCAATGTAGTCACATGGTGAATAGCTCAAACAAAGCATGGAATAGCATGAGCACATACTTTGGGTTGTTTTGAGTTATTAAAAAAATATCACAATGATTCTTAATCCTTTTTGGATTCAGACTTCCATGATACAATGTTCCAAGGCACAAATCAGCATTATGATTTATTGACACAATGCATAAATGATGCACTATTACTGATCCAAACTCAAAAATCAAATATGATACTTAATCCCTTTTCACTCGTGCACATGAATATCATGAAAATAAGCCCCATGAAATAATTAAAATTCCCTTTCAATGATTTTTTCATAAAATAAAATACCTTTGAATTAAATACTTTATGGTTGTTCATTTAGTATTGCCCTTTCCTCTCTATATAATTTGATGATCCTTTGCATACTTTATGGTGGTTGTCTATTTATTACTATTAAAAGTGAAGTCGAAACAACAAACTTCAAACAACAAAACTTAAGTGATGGAAAAGTTAACTTATGGTGGTTGTCTATTTATTGCTTTTGATTGTGCTCCACGAAAATATGTTTGTTAACATGAAGTTGAAAAAACAAACTTAAGTGATGGAAAAGTGGAAAACTCATTAAAAGTGTGTTCTTTTTGCAATTAGAGTCAAAAGGTCAATGAAATGGACTTCCAAGTGAATGTTTCTAAGACACTTCATTTGAAGCAAGGAGATTTCCAAATTTTCCAAGGATTTACATTTGTAATATAAATAGTTTTTTAGTATCTTTTAGCTTATTTAGGTGAGACGCTGGTTTTCTCTATGAGCTACATCCAACCGATAGAATCCCTTATGAGTCTAAAGTGAAAAATGGCTGCAATCTTCAATGGGATGTTACTTAGACACTATGATGTTTAGAAAATTCTTGTCTGAGCCTATGGGATCGCGTTGGGACCCTCTATAATAACCTCTCTTGGTTTTCATTAACTCGGAGGCGTTTTCCTGTGGTGGCAAATTTTCGCTTGGGGAAAAGTTGTCAAATGCAAGTAGTGCAAAGTTGCAAAGTGGTGAAATTTTCATTTTGCAACTCATGTGACCAAAAAAACTATTCCAACATGTCCAGGTGGGTAAATTTACACTAGAAATGGTCCTCTTTCACACCCAAACACGCTAAATGATCTAAAAAACTCTATAGTGTGCTTTCGCACCCAAACACGCCAAACGATCTGAAGAACTCTAGAGTGTGCTTACTCAACTAAGTTCTTCATTTATCAGATTTGAAATCAGTTGCTTAACTTACTCAATTCCCAATCCGTGCCAAGATCTTTAATTAATGGTTTGAATCCAATATCCAAACTTAATCCATCAATTTACTAAGCTCGTTGATTAATCTATTTGTGGAATTAAAACATAAGCCATCATCAAGAACAAACCAAAAGATCAGAGACACATTTGATTACGAAGTTCACCTCTTAAGGCTATGTCTCTGGATCTGCTCAACAAGTGTGATAAATTTTCCATTAATGTTGTCACCTGCAAATTGCTTACAACATCTAGTCTTCTGACTACATACATAAATTTGTCACTGCAAGGAAGTTTCAAGCCCTACAAGCACTTCTTGATCCACATTGAACAAGGTGCTCCCAACAATAACAACAAAGCAGTCCTAGTTCTTAAAGCATTAACTGAATGCAAACTAGTTATAGAGGTATCTTGCCTCAATTACAAAAACACGTTGAACATGATTTAGACAATATTAAATTCACCATTCCAGAATAAAGTCAAGTATAAAAAAAAAATCTGATTATACCTGATGCTGGAATTAAAATACAACAATCTTCTTCAACCTTGCAAGAGAAAAGTCTTCAACCTGGATTTCATACAACACTCCTTCAAGTGCAAACTCACTAGTCTTTCAACATATTTGCACAGATTTTTCACAATCCCAATTCTTCTCTCAAGTCAACCTATGAAATTCTCATCACTTGGATGCCTTCTCAAAGGAATACTCTAAATTCTAAATGAATTCCACAAAAGCATAACCCCCCTTTTACACATGAAATTTTCCCCATTTGGGTTAAAACCATAAAATTAAAAATATCCCTTAAAACCACAATTTTGTTTTTAAGCCCTTAATTTCTTACAATTTTGGGCTCTTATGGCTTTGGTTGTTTTTGTCTTTTTTTCATTTGGGGGTTTACTTGTAACCATTTAAGGTTATTTTGTTTAAATTTAAGGCATTTGAGCTTAACCAAGTGTTAAAAATAACACAACCCATATATATATTTGAATTGTTGTGTGGTGCAACAGTGGGAAGTTATTTTGGTTAACAGAAAGTTAGGGGTTCGACCCCCCCTACTGACCATTCTTTTAATAATCCATTCCTAACTTCAAAAATGCCAAAAATAACTTGTTCTATATATGGTTAATGAACTCCCACGTTGGTGTAATGGTGAGGGCAGTGTGTTGCAAGCTAGAGGTCGGGGATTCGACCCCCCTCTAACCATTTTGGTAAAAAAAACAACCCATTCGACTGAGGAAGACTTGTACGGGGTGCCATGTGGTGGCCCTAATTGGAAAAATAATGCCACTTGTCAAAACTTCATTTTCCTAGCTTGTTGACTCAGTTGCCACGTCCTCTACTAACTGTGATGCTACTTCACTGTATGAATGCCACATGGCAGGCGATGATTGGTCCATGGCATTACTATACAGTACAGACCTACTACATCAACATGCTGACATCATCATATGTATGGCCCAGTCAACCCTTGGGCCTGCCAACTTTGACTAATGATAAATTTCACATATGGGCTTGAATTTTGGCGATACGAGTAGTGTTGGGTTCATGTCAATGAGCTCTTTTATTTAATGCTATTTTCAATCAATTCCAAGTTGATCAAATTTTTTCCTTTCTGACTAGCCCCTTATACCTAGTTTGACCAAAGTCTGATTGGCCATAAATTTTCCGTACAAACTCCTTTTTCGCCTATTCAAGTTACGTTGAGTCTAGTTTTCTAAGCACTTAGACATGGTGTTGATTTCAAGGGAAGTTGGAATAGTTGAATTTTTAGGGTTTTGAGATCCACCTGGATCAAGCCTACCCATTGAAGAAATTTTGGTCTCCAAAATTTTATTGTTCCTTTGAAACATACCCCATTCTCTGCATTTTGTAACTTAACAATTCCAAGGAAGATTATGGCATAACACTGATGCTCCTCCTTGCTTACAAACTTCTCAAGCAATAGAAACTATGTCTCAGCTTGATACATTCCTTCACCTTGTACTTCAAAATGGTTGATTCAAGGATTTACCATTAAGCTCTATCCATTCTTGTTGTAGCAACAAGGCCATTGAAAAGGCCTACAAGGGCTTCAATCACCATGTAACCGAGTCTTGAAGCTGGAACATACAAGTTACTCTTGACCATTATCTGCAACTCTAAGTCCTAATGTGTAGATGGTCTATCAATCTTTGACAAAATGCTCTTCTTCTTCAATAGAGGCTTAGTGACATATTCTTTCCTCGAGAATTGTGTCAACCTCTTGAGTCCTCTTAAGTTCTCGAGTGCTTGAGAAATCTACAAGCAACAATTCTTTAACCTGTATAATGAAGTCTTCAAGTATTCTCCTTCAAATTACAAGAGATATGGCTTCAAAAGCCTTTCAAAATCTCAATCTTAGAGTAATATAAAATCATATAGATACTTGCAAAACAATTTCATTTAGAGTCTTTCACTCAAACCCATACTCTAACTTATTATCGCAAACTAAAATGTAACATGAAACAAAGTTGATACAATTATTTAGTCAACAATTTTTCCCATCTTTTACAGAGTTGAACAAAGGAACTTTCCCTTTCCAGTTGATCCTATTTCGGTTGAGGTTATTCACAAACTACCTCAAGGATGGTAACCATATGTTCTTCCTTTACCTTTGCAACCTCATGTTGACTAGGTTCTTTTGTAGACCTTGGTGAGTGTTGAAGCTCTGGGTGCAACTTCCATCATTTCTCAAACCAATGCCCACTTATTTCGGAGTGAGTACAATAATTTTGGGATTTTCCAGCATTGTAGCTCCCTTCTTTGGAGTGGAATGTTGAAGGTGTGATGCATGCCTCATTGTCTCCTTAGCTTGTATGAATAATTTCTAACAAAGTCTCTACTTCTTGCTACACCTTGCTACATAGTGGTTAGGTGCATGAAAAAATGTGTGTGGTCATATATTCCATAGAGATTACACAAATGAATTACTACTTTCAAAATCAACAATAGATTTAAGGTATTCATCACCTTTGGATTTCCCTTGACTAGCTTGATAATTTCTCTACTTAGGAGAACCTGCTTTATCTCTATCAAGTTTTGAATCGAACTATTGAAGATAATTTGCCTTGGTTTTTCCTCCATCATGTTCATCTTTTCCAGGAGACGACTTGTAGTCAACTCCATTGTTGTAGTTGAAAGTGTCAACTTATCCATAGCCTTATCCCTGATATTGAGGTCTTGCTTCTAGCTTCATGGGACTAACAATACCTTGGCCATTGATTCCAAGGCCTTTCCAATTGTAGCCCATCTTCATCAGTAGTTTCATACCAATACCCTTGGTATGTTTTTTAAATTATGCAAAAGCATGATCATGGTTAAAGGAAGGAACTAAACTTAATTCACTATTTACCTTCTTTGTCACTTGATCAACTTCCTTATTATTTTCCAATAGTTTGTTCTAAACTATTAGAGATGAAGCTTCCAAACTATTAAGCTGTGTGAGGGGTACATACGAGGAATCCTCTGAGTGTGGAAAAAAAGTACAAATGTCAAAATCTTCAATCCTAGGAGGACTCTTTACAATAGAACTTTCTCCAATCTTCTCCTCCATAACACTCTACAACATCAGGTGTAACTTCCTCTTCTCGTCTACCAAGTCTTCAAGGAGACTCCTCAACTCAACATTTTCCAACTGGAGATTCTAGTTGGCTTCCTCAAGTTCTTGAAGCCTTTTATACTTATCTTGGTGAAGTGCTTCAATCATCCATTTCATGGAAAAGAAGTCATCCATCATGGATGTAGACATTGTCACCTTAGAAGCTTCCCCTTGCTCAGATGCCATCTTTCTCTTGGATGTACACCTTTTAAAGTTGCAAACTTGCAAACCAACAAATCAATAAATTGATCAAAATGGAAAACTTGCATAAACTGGTAATCTACTTAACCAAGCAAACTAAGCAAATTGAGCTAACTAAAAAACTTGTCAAACTGGTCACTTAACCAAAATTGAGCTCAGAAATCGCTCTGATACCACTTGATCTAAAAAAATCTAGAGTGTGCTTACTCAACTAAGTTCTTCATTTATCAGATTTGAAATCAGTTGCTTAACTCACTCAATTCCAAATCCATGCCAAGATCTCTAATTAATAGTTTGAATCCAATATGAAAACTCAATCCATCAATTTACTGAGCTCATTGATTAATTAATTTGTGGAAATAAAACATAATCCATCATCAAGAACAAACCAAAAGATCAGAGACACATTTGATTACAGAGTTCACCTCTTAGGGCTACATCTTTGGATCTGCTCAATAAGTGTGATCAATTTGCCATTAATGTTGTCATCTACAAATTTCTTACAACATCTGGTCTTCTGACTGTGTACATAAAGCTGTCATTGCAATGAATTTTCAAGCCCTACAATCACTTCTTGATCCACACTAAACAAGTGCTCCCAACAATAACACCAAACAAGTCCTACTTCTTAAAGCATTAACTGAATGCGAACTAGTTACAGAGGTTTCTTGCCTTATTTACAAAAACATGTTGAACATGATTTAGACAATACCGAATTCACCATTCGAGAATAAAGTCAAGTATAAAAAATACTCTAGTTATACCTGACATTGGATTTACAAATGCAACAATCTTCTTCAACCTTGCAAGAGAGAAGTCTTCAACTTGAATTTCATGGAACACTCCTTCAAGTGCAAAATTGACAGTCTTCTGATGTATCTACACATAGTTTTCACAATCCCAATTCTTCTCTCAGGTCATCCTGCAAAATTCTCATCACTTGGATGCCTTCATCTAGATGCCTTCTCAAAGGCATACTTTGAATTCTAAATGAATTCCATAAAAGCATAACCCCCCTTTTATACATGAAATTTGTCCCATTTGTGTTAAAACCATAAAATTAAAAATATCCCTTTAAACCACATTTTTGTTTTTAAGCCCTTAATTTCTTATAGTTTCGAGCTCTTATGGTTTTGGTTGTTTTTTTATTTTTTTCATTTGGAGGTTTACTTGTAACCATTTAAGGCTATTTGGTTAAAATTTCAGGAATTCAAGCTTAACCAAGTGTTAAAAATAACACAACCATATATATGTTTAAACTGTTGCATGGTGCAATGGTGGGAAGTTATTTTGGTCAACTAAAAGTTAGGGGTTTGACCCCCCCCCACTGACCATTCTTTTAATAACCCATTCCTAACTTCAAAAATGCTAAAACTAATTGATGCTATATATGGTTAATGAACTCCCACGCGAGTGTGATGGTGAGGGTGGTGCGCTGCAAGGTGGAGGTCGAGGATTCAATCCCACTCTAACCATTTTGGTAAAAAGAACAACCTATTCGACCAATGAAGACTTGTACAGGCTGCCACATGACACCTTTTGATTGTGTCGCGTGGCAGGCCCTAATTGGAAAAATAATGTCGTGTGTTGAAAGTTCATTCACCCAGCCTGCTGACTCATCTTCCACGTCCTCTATTGATTGTGTTGCTACTTCATTGTATGGATGCCATGTGGTAGACACTGATTGGTCCACATTATGACTGTATGGTACAGACCTACTGTGTTAGCATACTAACGTTATCATCTGTACGACTCAGTGAACCCTTGGGCCCGCCAACTTTGACCCATGATAAATTTTGCGTACGAGCTCAAATTTTGGTGAAATGAGTGTTGAGTTCATGTTGATGAGCTCTTCGATTTGATTCCACTTTTAATCAATTCTGAGTTTATAAAAAAAATTCCTTTCTGACTGACCCCCTTGTGCCTAGTTTGACCAAACTTTGACTGGCCATAACTTTGGCATACAAATTATTTTTTCGCTTGTTCAAGTTGTGTTCAGTCTAGTTTTTTGAGAAATTCGACATGGTCTTGATCTCAAGGGAAGTTGGAATAGTTGAATTTTTATGGTTTTGATATCCACTTGGATCACCAAATCACTCTGAGCTACATTCAACTAGCATAATCCCTTAATAGTCAAAAGTGCAAAATGGCTGAAATCTTCGACAAGTTGTTACTTGGATACCATGATGCTTAAAAACATCTCATCTAAGCCTATGGGATTATGTTGGTCCCCTCTACAATAACCTCTCTCAGTTTTTTCTATCTTGGAGGTGTTTTCCCATGGTGATGACATTTCACTTGGGGAAAAAAAGTTGTCAAATGCAAGTAGTGCAAAGTTGTAAAGTGGTGCAACTTTTATTTTGTAACTCATGTGATGAAATGAAATATTCCAACACATCTAAGCAAGTACATTTACACTAGGAATGGTCCTCTTTTTCATCCAAACATGTCGAATCGCTATGAGCTACATTCAACCAGCAAAATCCCTTAAGAGTCCAAAGTGCAAAATGGCTGCAATCTTCGACATGTTGTTACTTGGATACCATGACATTTAGAAAATTCTCATCTAAGCCTATGGGATCATGTTGAGCCCCTCTATAATAACCTCTCTCATTTTTTTCTATCTCGAAGGCATTTTTTGTGGTGGCGATATTTCACTTGGGGAAAAAATTGTCAAATGTAAGTAGTGCAAAGTTGCAAAGTAGTGCAACTTTTGTTATGCAACTTGTGTGACCAAACAAACTCTTCTAATGTGTTCGGGTGGGTATTTTTACACTATTAATGGTCCTCTTTCACACTCAAACATGCCAAATCACTCTAAGCTATGTTCAATTGGTTGAATCCCTTAAGAATCCAAAGTGCAAAATAACTGCAATCTTCGACGAGGTGTTACTTAGACACCATAATGCTTAGAAACTTCTCATATGAGCCTATGTGATTGCATTGAAACCCTCTACAATAATCTCTCTCTATTTTCACTATGTCGAAGACATTTTCCCGTGGTGACGACATTTCGCTTGGGGAAAAAGTTGTCAATTGCAAGTGGTTGAAAGTTGCAAAGTGGTGCAACTTTCATTCTGCAACTTGTGTGACCAAACAAACTATTCCAACATGTGTGTATAGGTATGTTTACATTGGGAATAGTCCTCTTTTGCACCCAAACATATTGAATCGGTCTGAGCTACGTTCAATCGGTTGAATCCCTTATGAGTCTAAAATGCAAAATGACCACAATCTTCGATGGGGTGTTACTCAGACACCATGACATTGAGGAATTTCTCATTTGAGCCTATGGGATCACATTTGTCTCCTCTAAAATAACCTCTCTTATTTTTCACTATCTGAGAGGCATTTTCTCATGGTGGTGACTTTTCACTTGGGGAAAAAGTTATCAAATGCAAGCAGTTGAAAGTTGTAAAGTGGTACAACTTTTTTTTAACAACTCGTGTGACCAAACAAACTATTCCAATGCATCTGAGGGGGCACGTTTATGCTAGGAATGGTCATCTTTTGCACACAAACATGTCGAAACACTCTAAGCCACGTTCAACTGATTGGATCTCTGAAGAGTCCAAAGTGTAAAATGGTTGCAATCTTTGATGAGGTTTTACTTGGATAACATGATGCTTAGATAATTTTCATTTGAGCCTATGGGACCATGTTGAGCCACTCTACAATAACCTCTCTCGGTTTTCACTATCTTGGAAGTGTTTTCACGTGGTGGTGACCTTTCACTTGGAGAAAAAATTGTCAAATACAAGCAGTTGAAAGTTGCAAAGTGGTGCAACTTTCATTCTACAACATGTGTCACCGAAAAAACTATTCCAATGTATCTAGGTGAGTACATTTATCTTAAACATGGTTCTCTTTCACACCAAAACACGTTGAATCACTTTGAGCTACATTCAACCAACTGAATCCCTAAAGAGTCCAAAGTGCAAAATGGCTGCAATCTTCAACAAGGTGTTACTCAGATACTGTGATGCTTAAAAATTTTTCATCTAAACCTATGGGATTGCGTTGGGCCCGTATACAATAACCTCTCTCATTTTTGTCTATCTCGAAGGCATTTTCCCATGGCAATGACTTTTCACTTGGGAAAAAAGTTGTCAAATACAATTAGTTCAAAGTTGCAAAGTGGTGCAAGTTTCATTTTGTAACTTGTCTAACCAAATGAACTATTCTAACACATATAGATGGGTACATTTACACTAGGCATGGTCCTCTTTTGTACCAAAACATGTCAAATCACTTCGAGCTACATTCAACCGACTGGATCCCTTATGAGTCCAATGTGCAAAATGACTATAATCTTCAACGGGGTGTTACTCAAACACTGTGATACTTAAAAACTTCTCGTATGTGACTATGGGATCATGTTGTACTCCTCTTCAATAACCTCTCTTAGTTTTCACTATCTCAGAGGCATTTTCACATGGCGGTGACTTTTTAGTTGGGGAAAAAATTGTCAAATGCAAGCATTTGAAAGTTGCAAAGTGGAGCAACTTTTATTCTACAACTCGTGTGACCAAATGAACTGTTCTAACATGTTCAAGTGGGTATTTTTACACTAAGAATGGTCCTATTTCACACCCAAACATGCCAAATCACTCTGAGCTATGTTCAACCAACATAATCCCTTAAGAGTCAAAAGTGCAAAATGGTTGCAATCTTCGATGGGGTGTTACTCAAACACTGTGATGCGTAGAAAATTATCGTCTAAGCCTATGGGATCATGTTGGGCCCCTCTACAATAACCTCTCTCAATTTTTTCTATCTCATCTTCTCATGGTGACAAATTTTAACTTGGGGTAAAAGTTGTCAAATGCAAGTAGTTGAAAGTTGCAAAAAGGTGCAACTTTCGTTCTACAACTCGTGTGACCAAACGAACTATACCAACACATTTGGGTGGGTACATTTACACTAGGCATTGTCCTATTTTCCATGAATACACACTAAATCACTCTGAGCTACGTTTAACCGGTTGAATCCCTTAAGAGTCCAAAGTGCAAAATGGTTGCAATCTTCGATGGGGTATTACTCTGACACTATGACGCTTAGGAACTTCTCATCTAAACCAATGGGATCATGTTGGGCTCCTCTACAATAAACTCTCTCCAATTTCACTATCTTGGGGGTGTTTTCGTGTGGTGGCGACTTTTCTATTGGGGAAAAGTTGTCAAATGCAAGTAGTGTCAAGTTGTTACTCAGACACTGTGATGCATAGAAATTTTTTGTATGAGCCTATGAGATTGTGTTGGGTCCCTCTACAATAACCTTTCTCAGTTTTTTCTATCTCAAAGGAATTTTCCTATGGTGGTGACTTTTCACTTGGGAAAAAAGTTGTCAAACACAAGTAGTTGAAAGTTGCAAAGTGGTGCAACTTTCATTCTACAACTTGTGTGACTAAAAAAACTATTCCAATGTGTTTGAGTGGGTAGGTTTATGCTAGGCATGGTATTTTTTCTCATCTAAACATGTTGAATCATTCTAAGCTATGTTCAACCAATTGAATCCCTCAAAAGTCTAAAGTGCAAAATGGCTACAATCTTTGATGGGCTAATACTCAAACAATTTGATACTTGGAAACTTCTCATCTAAGCCTATGGGATTGCATTGGGGCCCTCTACAATAACCTCTCTTAGTTTTTTTTTATCTTGGAGGCGTCTTCTCGTGGTGGTGACATTTCGCTTAGAGAAAAAGTTGTTAAATGCAAGTAGTGTCAAGTTGCAAAGTGGTGCAACTTTCATTCTGCAACTTGTGTGACCAAAAGAACTATTCCAATGCATCTATGTGGGTATTTTTATGCTAGGAATGGTTCTCATTTGCACCCAAATATGTTGAATCACTCTAAGTTATGTTCAACCAACTGAATCCCTTAAGAATCCAAAGTGTAAAATGGTTGCAATCTTCAATGGAGTGTTACTCAGACACTGTGATGCTTAGAAAATTCTCACCTAAGCCTATGAGATCATGTTTGGATCCTCCACAATAACCTATCTTAGTTTTTTCTATCTTGTTTTCCCATTGTGACGACTTTTATCTTGAAGAAAAAGTTGTCAAATGCAAGCAGTTGAAAGTTGCAAAGTGGTGCAACTTTCATTCTACAACTCGTATGACCAAACAAACTATTCCAATGCATTTGGGTGGGTATATTACGCTAGGTGTGGTCCTATTTTTCATGCAAACATGTTGAATCGCTTTGAACTATGTTCAACTGGCTGAATCCCTTAAGCGTCCAAAGTGCAAAATGGTTGCAATCTTTGACGAGGTGTTACTCAAACACTGTGATGCTTAGAAACTTTTCGTCTAAGCCTATGGGATTGTGTTGGGCCCCTCTATAATAAAATCACTTTGTTTTCACTATCTCAGAGGCATTTTTCCATGGTGGTGACTTTTCTTTTGGGGAAAAAGTAGTCAAATGCAAGCAATTGAAAGTTGCAAAGTGGTGCAACTTTTGTTTTACAACTCATGTGATGGAATGAACTATTCCAACACATTCAAATGAGTGCATTTACACTATGCATGGTCCTATTTCACACCTAAACATGTTGAATCGCTCTAAGCTATGTTCAACTGGCTAAATCCCTTATGAATCCAAAATGTAAAATGGCTGCAATCTTCAATGGGGTGTTACTCAGACATTGTGATGCTTAGAAACTTCTTGTCTTAGCTTGTGGGATCATGTTGAGTCTCTCTACAATAACCTCTCTTATTTTTTTCTATCTCAAAGGAATTTTCCTATGGTGGTGACTTTTCACTTGGAAAAAAAGTTGTCAAACGCAAGTAGTTGAAAGTTGCAAAGTGGTGCAACTTTCATTTTGCAACTCATGTGACCAAATAAATTGTTCCAAATCATCTAGGTGGGTATGTTTACACTATACATTGTCCTCTTTGACACCCAAACATGTCAAATCATTGCGAGCTATGTTCAACCAGTTGGATCCCTTAACTTAAGAGTCTAAAGTGCAAAATGGCTGAAATCTTTGACGGGTTGTTACTTAGACATCATGACACTTAGAAACTTCTCATTTGAGCCTATGAGATTGTGTTGGGCCCTTCTATAATAACCTCTCTCATTTTTTTCTATTTTGGAGGTGTCTTCCTATGGTGGTGACATTTCACTTGGAGAAAAAATTATCAAATGCAAGTAGTGCAAAGTTACAAAATGTTGTAACTTTCGTTTTGAAACTCATGTGACCAAATGAACTGTTCCAACACATCCATGTGGGTTTTTTTACACTAGGCATAGTCCTCTTTCACACCAAAACATGTCGAATCACTCAGAACTACGTTCAATTAACTGAATCCCTTAAGATTCCAAACTACAGTTGTTGTCACCGAATAGTGCACCCTTGCTGAGATGCAAAACTCAAACTACTAGTGAAACATTGAATCCAAATATTTAATATCCATGACATGGTTTTTCATGTTGTAGAATTATAAAACATGATGTGGCAGTAGTTATAGGACCATGTTTCCTGATGATTTGTCATGTTATTTCATGCATATAAAATGGAAGGTCTTTTAACTTATTTAAATAATGAATACGAGAAAAAAGTGATAACTGCACATGGGGATATATAAGTGATATGATGGGCCATGTGGCTGATGACTTTTTTTACCCAAAATTGATGAAATAATAAGGGTTTTTAAAGGAGATTCTCAGCTTTCCACCAATATAAATTATGCTTTATTTTGAATTTAATAAATAATTATTATTCATTTTCTATTTGAAATACGACTAAAGTCCTGATTGATAGGCTTATTGAAAAACATCTATAGCAATCAAACAGTATCACATTTTTTGAATCTGAAATATGCGTCGCATTCTATGCTTCAAATACTATAGGATTAAAAAAAAAAAATGAATTTAATGAAGTTTTGACCAAGTTAAAGTGGTCAGACATACCAATTTTTTATATTTTTTAAAATTGTAATAAAAAATCATAATTAATTATTTAATTGGAAAAAAATTATATAAAAATGCATCACATTGGGACATGAGTCCTCTACTTATATCTAAATTATTATAAAAGAATATTATCATTTTATTGTGGTTAGGGGGTCTACACCTACTTCTTATTTTTCCCTAAAATTTAAGTATCTGCATTGAAATTTCAAATTTTCACAAAATAGATTTAAAAAAAAAACTTAGTAGTTTAGAAACTACATTCAATTTGCTACTGATTCTATTCTTACATATTTTTTAAATAATATAGAATATTAATTTTTTTTACGTCAAGTTGCCTAACTCTGATTTTTCTCAATTTTTTGCCACTTAAGGGCCTATTTTTTTCATGATGATCCTGCAAAAACCCATGGGTGATGCATTTAAAAATAAAGCTTATATTGTACTTCATACACATCTAATATCTTCATAATATCATTAAAATTAACCCATGCATTCATTTCATTTAATGAGATGTCAAGTGTTGTGATATTAGTAGATGCAAATAAATTTTGTTGCTTGGATGAACAACTATCATGTGTTTTGATGCACGATCATACAAGTTCATAGAGGTATATATATATGCCCATGAGGTTTGAAACATCCACTTGTTCTATAGATGCAAATGCAATGATTTCTAAGCTTTAGAATCAATACCATTAGTTGTTGGATACTAGCCTCGGCCATGAATTAAAAGAAATACATTTTTCTATGATTTTTTTCTATGGGAAGGAGCTCTTATAGTTCGCTTGAAACCTTTTGGTATTAAAATCCTTGTGACTAAACAATAATAGAACTCAAGAAGCATGAACCATACATGGAAATACATGAAGTATACACATGAATCATGAAGAATACACATGAACACATGAATTATACATTGGAAGCATGAAGCATACATGTGAATACACACAATATACATGAAGTATACACATGAATAAGTGAAGAATACATGTTAATAAGTGAAGTATACATGTTAATAAATGAAGCACAAGTAATTGAACCATTGCAAAGGATACAAACCATAAGTAATGGAGCTTATTTACACAATACACATTAGATGGAGTTTATTGAGCAATCGATGGTAATTATTTAAGCATTAGATGTAAACAAAATCCATGCTTACAACATTCAAGCATAAAATCTACACAATACGTATGATAACATCATTCAAGAATGGTAGTAGCAAATAAGATTTTCTTCAATAAAAAAGTCGTAAGGCTATACAATGATATATATTGATAAAAGTATATACAATATATCCAAAAAAGCCATACAAGATTACTACAAAAGATCCATATGGACATAAAATCTCACATATATCGATAGTACAAAACATATGTTCCAAAATGCCACAAAGGCATACAACAAACGACCCTAATGCATAGTCATTTCCCTCTAGGGGAAGGAAAAAGATCCTATGTTGCCTTTGAAATTCAGTTGGATGGAGTGCCTATTGGTTCTCTTATCTTTTAAACAAACTCACTAGTCCTCCTCTCTTCACTCTAGACCTTCAATTGATATAATAAAAAGTATAGATGTTAATACATAAAAATTGAATTATGGAATGACATATAACAACATATAATCACTTACCACATACATATAGTCATCATGCACATTTACAACATTACCACATCCACAATTTGGAGTGGCAACCACCTGTAGCAACCATCAAGATAGAAATTAAACTACATAAAAGTATCATTAATTTTTTTTTATAATAGACCATAATAAAGCAAATGTAATGTCAAATTGACTATTTTATTGCATACCTCTCTCAAAGGATCAAAACTGGCTATTGTTGCAGCAACTCCATGGTCCATCGTGCCACCAACATTACCAAGGTTGTCTGATGTCAACAACTAAAAATGAAACAACATATATAACAGTCATATAAAGAAGTTTAGGTAGTTCCTTTATAACTATCATAAATGAGCAGAAAATGAAAATGAAAAGAGCAACAATATGACTATCATAAATGAGTAGGAATTAAAAATGTAAAATTGTAGCAAATTCATAGATAAAAATTGAAAAAAATCATGCATCATGAGTGTAGAAAATTTTAAAGAAAGCTATTCAAGAGGATTGTTTTTCTATGCTTTATCTTATTCCTAAGTTGTAGGGGCTAGAGATAAAGTTTGCATGTGTAATAGTTCACCAGTAGTTTGATATTGTGGGTGTATCAGATAGATAAGTTGACAAAAGGTAGGGAAAGAGTCATGAATGATGTAAAATTATGATTGAACTCACCCAAACAGTGATGTAGGATTGTGGAGAAAGGTCCCTTAGACCTGTGCTTCAAAGGTCTTGCTCATATTTGTTAGTTTGATGGAATTTTTTGTGATTGTCCCAAGAGGGCAGTGTAGACACTAAAAAATGTTCTAAGTTTACAAGCACCATTTTTTTCCTTGTCGTTGTCTTTTGATAATTGAATAATTTTAATTATTCAATTATGTTCGATCATATTCTTCTATTAATTAAATATTTTTTAATTATTTAATTAATTCACCTTCTAATCTCTATTCTATCCTAATCAATTAAAATTATTTAATTGTGTCACTAATATACCCCTTTCTTCAATAAATAAATAAATCATTATTTATTTAATTATTTTTCTTTCATCTATAGTCAGATAATTATAATTATTATTTGATCTTTTATTTCTTCTATAATCAAATAATTGTTGATATTATTTAATTATGTGTCATTCCTCTCTTTTGAATAAATAATTCAAATTAATTATCCATGACCAATTTCTATTTCTCCATTTAATTAAATCTCCTTTTTCATTTTCTCCAAATAAATAATTTGAATAAATTATTTATTTGGAACTTGTCCCTTTCCTCCATTTCAAATAAATTATTTATGCACCTTTTCTGGTCAAAGATTCCCTATCATTAACCCCTGTCATAGCCTTCATTGTTGTCATAGTTGTCGGCATCATACCTGTCATAATTATTCCAAGAATGGAATATTCTTGGTGCATCAATTCTGGACCATTGATGTTGGCATCTTTCTGGAGGCTTTATCTTGGTCACCCATTTCATAACCTCCCTCTCATGCATCCTCATCCATTGATCTTGGAATCCTTCTAGAGGATTAATCTGGACCGTCCATTTGAATGGTTGTCTATAAAAGAAACCTTCCTCCTCCATTTTCAACTTAACAACTAATTGTATCCAACTTTCTACTTACCATTTTGTAGGTATTTGTACATTTGAAGCAACAAATTTGAGGGAAAAGATTGCAAAAAGGAGAAATAGGAGAGCAAGGGAAGTGATTCAAGATTCAAGCATGGGGAGTGTTTTGATTTCATGTTCTTATTTTCTCATGTTTTCATTGTTTTCTCTTGTTTAGGTGTGGTTAATAGTCTAGAGGTGTTGGTTATCACTTATTCTAGGCTAGGAACTCAAAACCTCATCTTACATTGGTGAACCTAACATGAACATCATTTTTTGCAAATTTTTCATACAAATTTTGCTTATTTTTGTAGATTTTAGGTACGGAATGACGCAACTATTAAGCATAGTGAAACATTTTCCAAGAAGTGACGCTTTTGACAAATGCAACGACACACTCGTCCAAAAATGACACATCTATGGAAGCCATCCATGGGAGGGAATTTTGAATTAAAAAATGCAATGCAATTGACCTTGTGTGATGCAACGTAGTGATCCAACTGATGAAAGAAGTGACGCATTTTTCTACTAGGTGTAAAGTTCTAGTTTTAGCATCTTTTTTATTTTTCTTTTGGTTCGTGAAAGTAGAGTAGATTTTTTGGGTTATTAATTTTCTATTTGCAATGCATGGCTTTAAAGTGGAGCTCCCAAAACTGCTTCTCTTGAAGCAACAAAAAAAAATTGGCTCTTAGTTTAGTTTCCTTTTAAGTTCTCTAGTTTAGTTTCATTTCTTTATTTTCTAGTTTGTTTTCGTTGTTAGCTTTTGGATTTCTAGTCTAGCTCTAATCTTTTGGGCTAATAGGGTTTTGTAGCTTTTTCATTGGTCCAAGATTATTTTGTGAAACTATTAATATGAGGTTTAGTAGGTTTGAATGTCCAAGGCTTTATTTTGAAACCACAATCTTGTTTTCTTTAGACTAGATAACACTTCATTTGGTGCTCTAAAAAGAATGATTGTCTTTCTCACATAGATTTAATTAGAGGGTAAATGAACCGCATGTCTTATGTGAAGGATGGTAGGTATTATACTCTCACCTTGTGCAAACTTGGTGATAAAAAATCCAAACCCTTTTGTTTTTGTGTTTAAACCTTAAAGGAGTCTGCCTTGTAAGAGGGAATGACTCCAACTAGTTTTTTGCTCGGGCTGGTATATAAAAGGATGAGACTAAACTATCAAGTCCTCATGGTATGTAGGCCTTAGCTCAAACCTTGTCAAAATCATCTCCTTGAATGGTCAATGACACTTAGAATTTTTGCCTTGGGTTCACACTAGCCTCATTATCATCCTTTGTTCAAGATTACTTTACATCTATATTACATCCTTATCCCAAACATTTCACCTTTATCTTAGTATTATATCAATTATTCAACCCTTCATTGTCCTTGCATATTTATACCTTAAAAATACCAAAAAAAAACATAGTTTATCTTCATCATAACCTTAGTTGCATTATCACCTTAATCTTCAATCAACACCATTTAGACACCTTGTCATCATCCTTAATCATTAGCATCCTTTAGTATCTATTAGATCCATGCTCATCTTGCACTAGTCTCATTTATCCTTATATCAAGAAAATCCAAAAACATAGTTTAATTCATCACCATCTTGCATTTACCATTTTGCTTGCAAAGTATCTCATGGTTGAAATGAGGTCACAATCCAAATGAAAGGAAATGGATTTCCTAAGCGACCCTTTTCTTGACAATGTCATAGATTCAAATCACTCTACACCTCGCAAGAACACACCACAAAGAGAAGAAATTGAACCTTGGCAAAACCTAAACCTTGAAGAATTCAACAAGAAATTAAACTCTCAAGAGATTGAAAGGGCTTATCAAGATCCTAGAGTTTTGAGTATATCTTACAAACTTGTTAGTTCCAATCCAAACAAATTTTTCTATGCACTAGCCAAAAAGGGTGCCATGTTACCTCAAGGTTTTGACGTATCAACCGTCATAGAAGAAGAAACTAAAAATCCATTTGGCATTCCTTCATCACAACAAATGATAAACACAACCCTTGGGACAACTACACACATGACTACTACCACCACTACACAAGGTCAAACTTTCACATTTGGAAGTTCCTCAAACACTATGGGTAAAACCTTCATGAATCCCATTTTTCAAAGCACAAATCAAAGTTCCACATCACAAGGTCCTACACCTTTGATCCAAAATCTAAGCCAAGGTCACACACCCTTAATCCAAAATGCAAACCAAAGTTCTATACCTATATCCCAAAACTCAAATCAAGGGTCCTTATTCCAATTCGAAAGTATACCTTTGTCAAATTAACTTCCACCAAATAACCCTAGAAAGGTTTGCATTGTCTCATGAAAGGCCCCAAATCAAAACCATAATCAAGGGTCTACTACATCATTCCATAATACCAATCAAGGGTCTATTCCATCACTTTAAAATACAAATCAAGGATCCCTTCCATCATTCCAAAACTCCACTCAAGGACCAATACCCTCACTTCAAAATGTCAATCAAGGGACTATTCCTTCATGTCAAAATGTCAACCAAGGAAACATTCCTTCACATCAAAACATTAATCAAGGTTCCACACCCTCACTTGCAAATCAAGGATTCAATTTCTGAAACCAAAACATGAGTCAAAGGTCCATACCACAATTCCAAAGTACCATACCAAATACAAACCTCACCCTTGGAACAATTTAAAACAACCTAGACCCATATGACAATCAAGGTCCAATATCACAAAGCATCAATATAAATCCAAATCTAACATATGACCCTAATACCAACACTATGACATCTCATCAAAATAATGTGACACTATCTCTTGCAAACTATTTGATACAACATATGTAGACCCCTGAACAACGGATGACCAACATGCAATTGGGAGCCGAAAAAAAGACATAATTCATGGAGGAGTTGTGCCATTTTCCATTTTATTGAAATATATACATGCCACCCTTTCCCTCACATTTCACAACACCACCTTTACCTAAATATAAGGGGATAGGGGATCCAGTAGAACACATTCATGAATTCAACACATAATTTATGGAAGTTGCATTTGACCCTACCTATTTGATGAGGTTATTCCAACAAAGTCACACAGGGGAAGACTTAGATTGGTTCTCACACCTTCCACAAGAAATCAAAACATGGGATGAAATAGCCAAAAAATTCATCAATCATTTTTCCTTCAACATTAAAAACAATGTCACCCTTGCAACATTGAGCACAACCAAACAAGAAGAAGGGGAATCACTTACCTCATTCTACCAGAGATGGAAAGGATTGGTTAGCAAATTCCCTTGTCACATTCTTGAAAAACAACTTGTCACCATGCTTGTAGAAAACCTTAACGAAGAGTTGATGAGTCGAATTCAAATCCAATGTTGCACAACCTTTGAAGAGATTCTTGAGAAAGGTGTCCTTATTGAGAAAGGCCTTATTACAAGAGGAATAGTCAAGATAAAAAAAGACAATTCAAAACCCAACAACGAAAAAAATAAATACTGGTCCCGAAATAAAAATGTCACAAATGATAGAGTTGTTAGTGCCAAGCTAAAAACCAAAGGACCAATCATTCAACTTAAAGGCTCTTCTTCATCAAACACATCTAGTACTCTGAATACCCAAACCAAAAGTCAAAATAAAATTGTAAGAACTATCCAAAAAAACCAACAAATAAGGTCATCCTCGCATCAAGAGAACATACACCCCCTTGGGTGAACCTATCAAATCAGTCCTCAAATGACTTTTGCAATCTAATGTCATCACACTGCCAAAAACCAAGAATTATGAACCTTCCTTGATCAAGCTTGATTGGTGGAAATACAATGAATACTATGAATACCACCATACAAAATGACACAAAACATCTAGATGTTGGATAGTCAAGAACATCATTCAAGACCTTATTGAAGATCAAACCATTTCAATGGATAATTAGCAAGGAAAAACCAATGTTGATCATACAATATTCAAGACCCCTTTGCAAGATCATGATAAATAAAAAGCATCTAGTTCAGGGAACAATAGCAATAACACCAATTATGCAACTTTCAAACATGATTACAACACTATCATCCTTAATGTGATGCCCTTTGATGATCATATTTCCACTATTGCCATAAACAAGCCAAAATCAGATTGTGTTGTTGCCACCCACAAAACCAAGATAACTATTATAGGTCCATCTATAAATCCTCAACCAAAGTGGAAATATAACCTCCTAGACTAGCTAGGGAAAACTCCCACATAAATTTCTATCTTAGAGCTCCTTCATATCTCGCCACAACATAGAGCCATCCTTGATAAGGCCTTGCAAGAAGCCTCTGTACCCACAAACCTAGATGTTAATGAATTTCAGGCCATGGTTGGATACCTAGCTATGCCACACCATGTCACCTTCTCTAAACAAGAATTTTTTTATGCCAAGATCTGATCGTAATAGTCCTTTACACCTAGAAGTATGCATTAATACACACAATATCAGACGAGTCCTAGTAGATAGTGGAGCAAGCCTGAATATTTTCTCACTAAAATTAGTGAAAGAATTGGGAATACTCTGAGAATTGTATTGACCAAACCAAGAAAATCATAATCAAAGCTTATGATGATGTTGAACAGTCTTCTGAAGGCATAATTTCACTCCCAGTGAGAGTTGGGATAGCAATACAAGACATAGTATTTCATGTCTTGAATATGGATTTACATTAAAACCTCCTCCTTGGCTGCCCATGGATTCATGCCATGAGGGATATTCCATCCACCTACCATCAATGCCTCAATTTCCCACATAACGACATTGAAATCACCATTCTAGGTAACCCTTATCCTTTCCAATATTGTTCCTACCTCAAAGAACTACTGAGCATCAAGTTACCATCAATCGAGAGGCCTCACCTTCCACTTCATCTAGCACTCCATCTCACTACATCGATCCATCTGCACTTTTCAAACCACCCAACTCATTCATTACACCTTCCATGCCCAAGATCTTGATTCAAAACAAAGGATGCAGAGAATACAATATGAAGAGTCTCTTTTTCATTGGAAAGTTACCCAAATCACCAAAGTCATATGGAAAACCACATCCTATGCAACCCAAAATTGTTATCCACAATCCCCCTACCACATTCTCTAAATGGGGGGAACTTGCTAAATAATCTCTAGATGACCACATTCTTACATGGTTGTACAAACAAGAAGAGGACATTGAAACTAAGAAATTTCCAATTGAATAGTATCCAAAATGGTTCCAAATAATGAAATGACATGGATATGATGGACACAATGGCCTTCATCTAAACAAGTAGTGAATGTTGGAACCCTTACAACCTTCTAAGTTAATAAGCCATCAAGGGATAGGGTTTGTCCCAATAAAAGTGACTATTTGAGGTATTGGGTCACCTTCAAGTGTGGTTTCTAGTGCTTTAGATGAGAGTGAGACATATGAAGACCCTTGGGATTATGATGTTGATTCTAATGAATATGAATGGATTCCCTATCCTCCACCACTTTCATGGACCTTGATAAACTATTTGGAGAATTTGACCAAATCCTTAGCTTGATTCTTCATGAAACCCACCAAGTACCCGTCTGAGCCTAATGACTCCAATTCCATCTTTAACTTATTTTCCTACACAATGACCCTTGACAATACCAATCGTGGCTTACCTCTTGTCTACCCTCAACTTATAGATTGGGATCAACAAGGACCACCAAGTTTGGACACTTTTGAGAACAACAAAGCCATTGTTGAGTTTATGGGACTTCATGATGGAATACCAAATGGGGATCATAAAGTTGGCTTTACCAGAGAACTCAATTATGTCACATACTTTGGAGAGGCCATCATGTCCTCTAGTTACAAAAGTGAAAATGAAAAAATGAAAAATAAAAATAATAGGTCTTTGGGTGAAAACTGAAAGGCGTCTGTTGATCATGAAAAAGTAAAAATAAAGGACATATCCAAAGGTGAAAAACTCTCAGAGGCACCTGAGGATGGAGGAAAAAAATATCTCCCAATAGACTGAGAGAGATCATCATTTCTTATAGAAGAAACAAAGGAATTCAACATTAGAACATTATATAACTCCAAAATAAAATAGTTAGCAACATCCTTGACCACTAAGGAAAAACATGATTTCATAGCATTCTTTTTAGAAAGACAAGTCAACTTCGCATGGTCATATGCCGACATGCCTAGACTGGATCCCGAATTGGTTCTACATCACCTACCACTACTATCAAAAGCCATGACATTCAAACAAAAGTTAAGAAAAATGCACCCCCAGATTGCACTCTCATCAAGGAAAATATCAAGAAGCTCTTGGATATCAGATTCATTCACTCGATTGATTATGTAGAATGGATACCAAATCTAGCTCCTGTCACAAAATTGAATGGTCAAATCAGAATTTGCACAAATTTTTGAGACCTCAATAAGGCTGTTCCCAAAGATGATTTTCCTCTGCCAAACATTGACATCATAGTAAATTTAACTACTGGACATGAAATGCTATCATTAATAGATGGATTCTCAAGTTACATTCAGATCAGAATTGCCATCGAAGATCAACCAAAGACAACTTTCACATGTGCTTGGGAAAATTTCTATTGGAATTTCATGCCATTTGGATTGAAAAATGTTGGAGCCACCTATCAGAGAGCCATGACTATATGCATGTCCTTATGGAAGATTATGCTGATGACCTTCTCTCCAAATCTCTAGAACAAAGTCAACACTTGGCAGTATTGGATAAGATTTTCACCCCACATGAAAGATATCAACTTAGATTAAAATCAAAGAAATGTGTTTTTGGGGTCTAATTAAGAAAACTCCTAGGATATATCATCTCTCGTAGAGGAATAGAAGTCGATCCCGCCAAAGTAAAAACTATCTTAGACATGCCACCACCAACCAATATTAGTCAGCTAAGGACATTACAAGGATGATTACAATCAATCCATAGGTTCATTGCTTAGCTAGCACACAAGACCCATCCATTTCAACATCTATTAAGAAAAGGGATTCCCTTCAATTGGATTGATAAGTGTCAATAAGCATTTGATCAAATCAAGAAATATTGATTGACTCCACCAATTGATGGAAGCCATCTAATACTATAGAGGACAACTATTATATCAGCATTGAGGGCACTTTTAGTGTAAAATGATAATGATGGAAAGGAAAGGGAAATATACTATATCAGTTGCACTTTAGTGAGGTATGAGCTAAAATATATACCAATTGAGTGAGCATGTATAGTAGTGGTCTTTGAAACACAAAAATTAAGACATTATGTGCTAAATCACCAAACAAAGTTGATTGCCAAAATTGATCCTTTGAAATATCTTAGCAAAGCAGCATTGACAGGAAGGCTAGCTAAATGGGTCATAATTCTAAGTGAATATGACATTGAGTATGTTGGTTGCAAAGCAATAAAGGGACAAGTAATAGCTGACCAACTCACAAATGCACCATTAAAAGCAGACCACCCTTTTATATCTAATTTTCCAAATGAATCAAACCTTGTCATAGACACACCAACAACATGGAAGTTATCATTTGATGGATCTTATACAAGTCAAGGATCAGGAGTCGGTATTTTATTTATCACACCTCAAGGAGACTCCATTCCTAAGTCATTTCAAATAGCATTCCCATGCACAAACAATATGGCTGAATATGAAGCATTATTGGCAAGACTCTGAATGACAATAAATTAGACAGTTAAGGACCTTCAAGTCTATGGTGGCTCTCAATTAGTGATAAAGCAAGTTAATGATGACTATGACACTAAGGATGAGAAATTGATGCCCTATAAGTGCATGGTAGACAACTTCATACTATACTTTGATAATATTTCTTTTGAACAGATACTAAGAATCTAGAACAAAGTAGTTGACGCAATGGCTACAATTGGATCTCTCTTGGACATTCCCAACAATGCCTCGTAATATTAGTTCTTGGTGGAACAACTATTGATCCCCACATTCGATGTCCCCAAAATGAAACTTGTGTGTGAACTTGTTGGTCTTGAATCTTCTTGGTATAAAGACATCTACTCCTATTTGCATGACCAAAGTATCCCTCTTGACTTGTCCCCTAACCAACAAAAGACCTTTATCTGACAAGCATCCATATATGCCATCATCAGAGACACTCTTTACTGTAGTAGCCTAGATAGTACCCTCCTTCGATGTCTTGACTCAAATGAAGCACAAACAACCTTACAAGAGGTACACTAGGGTATATGTGGAGCTCACTCTACTAGTCCAACCTTAGCTAAAAAGCTCATGAGAATGGGATATTATTGGCCTATGATGGAACGTGATGCTTATCACTTTGTCAAGAAATGTCATTAGTGTCAGATTCATGGAGAACTTATACATGCACCAACTTGGGAACTTTAGCCGCTTACATCGTTCTGGCCATTTTCTCAGTGGAGACTCGATCTCATAGGAAAAATACATCCCATCTCTTCTAATGGACATAAGTTTATCCTTGTTGCTACTGAGTATTTCACAAAATGGATTGAAGCCATCCCATTGAGTTACATCACTATAAATCAAATAGCCAAGTTCATCCTAAATCATATCATTTTCCACTATGGTATTCCATATCCAACATCATTTTTCTACTCCATATTACCCCCAAGGAAATGGCCAAGCCAAGGAATCTAACAAGATCATCCTAAAAATCTTAAAGAAGACTGTCAATGACATTGGTCATGACTAAAATCTATAACTCAATCCTACTTTATGGGCCTACCGTATTAGCATCCATACCCCAACTAGATCCACTCCATATTCCCTTGTTTATAGATCTAAGGTGATACTTCCTATAGAGGTCAAGTTACCCTCTTTGTGAGTCTCCATGCAAGGCTTGATTGATCAAGAATAATAGTGTATCCCATCTACATGAGCTAGAAATATTGGACAAAAATAGACATAATGCTTTGACACATCTGCAAGCATACCAGAATCACCTTTGATGTAGCTATAATAAAAAGGTCTAACCTAGAAGCTTTGACATTGGTGACTTAGTCTTGAAAGAAAATCTGAAGAATCAAATAGAATGAGAAAAGCCTAGAAAGTTTGAACCTAATTGGTTGGGCCTCTATATTTTCAAAGCATCATATGGATCAGGTGCTTATCACCTCTCTACTCCTAAAGGAGAGCCATTGTCTGAACCTATCAATAGTATGCACCTCTATAAGTATTACACTTAATTCTCAGAGTATCCCCTTAAAAAGTCAAAAATACAAAAAAATAAAATAAAAAATCTAATAAAAATGGTCACCTTGATGAAAACTTGGCAAAAAAGCATCTTCGTGACAACAAAAAAATCAAAAAAATGGAAAAAATAAAAAAAATAGTAAAGAGAAATAATTCATCCAAAAGTGAAAACCACTTATGTGGCACTTTAGATAAGTACCATGGTGAAAACCTGGAAAAAAGGCACCATGTGTAGTCAGTCTCTACTCCTTCGTCTATTGTCACTCCATCTAGTCTTTCCCCCTTTCCACTTGTCCATTCGCACATGTCACTTGTCCATAATAAACTTAGTTATACTCCCATGGTTTGGAAACCATCAACACTTAGTATCCTAATCATCCCTCACATTCATCCTCTACTTCCCTCTCACAATAAATTGGTCCTACACCTGACTGGGGGAAATTCCTTGACTCACATCTTTATGGGAAGATAACACATGGCATCATCCTTTTTAAAACATCAAAATCTAGAAAAATCATAAAACATCAAAATCCAAAAAAATTAGAAAACATCAAAATCCAAAAAAGTAAAAAAAACCTCAAAAATCAGAAAAAATCAGAAAATCAAATCAAAATCCAAAAAATCAGAAAATCAATCAAAAAAAAAAAACATCAAAATCCAAAAAAATTAGAAAAACCTCAAAAATCCAAAAAAAATAGAAAACATCAAAATAGAAGAAAATAGAAAAACCTCAAAAATCCACAAAAATCCAAAAACATCAAAAATCCCAAAAATAGAGTCTGAGTTTAAGTTTGAGTCATTTTGTTTTAGTAGGGTCAGACTACGTTGTCTCTGCGCATTTGCTACATAGGCAAGGCTCATCTTAATTGGGCCCCAAAGACATTAGGTTAGTCCTTTTAGGTTTGTCCAAATAAAATCATGACTTAGTCTTTTGTTGAATAAGGAAAATTCAAGTCATGTCAAACTATGAGGTCTTTGCACATTGCTTCTTAGGCAAGGCCATCTATTGATGAGCCCTCGAATCCCCCTAGGTCAATTCCTTTAGGGTTTTTCAAGTCTGGTGATGTCCTTGGTATGAAAGAAATCATCACTCAAACCAAATCATGAATCAATAAACAAACATAACCAACAAAATCTATCATCAATCAATCAACCTGGTTATGCAACTAGAATGGGGCATTATGTCATTTGTCTCATTCAGTCTTATCTCTTGTCTTTTATTAGGATGCGTCCTTCCTGATATTAGACTTTGTCAATTTGGTCATTCACCTTAAGAAAGATATGTCTTTCTTGCAGTTAGGTGCCTTGTCAACACATCACTTGGTCAACTTTATCAGAGGTATCCTTCCTGAAGTTGGGTATTGTCACATCGCTTGGTCATATTCATCAATATTTTTCAAACAAATGATTAATATTTGTTACAATCTATCTTTCCAACCTTGTCAATCAATCTCCTAATCAATATATGTCTTTCCTGAAGTCAGACACAATCAATCAATTTTTTCATCTTTATCAATAAACTTTGTCAAATCAATCAATCTTTTCATCTTGGTCAATCAATCTTACCTTAATTAGGATGTGTCCTTCCTGAGACTATGCATGGTCAATCAAATCAATTTATCAATCTTTGTCAACTTATCAATCAAATTCAATCATCTTGGTCAACCTAATCAATCAATCAACCAATCTTATCATTAACATTGGAAAACTTTTTATGGGTATGGATTCATCTTATCTTTTTTATTTGTTTTGGGTCATGTTACTAGTCTCCTTAAGGATGTCCTATCAATGGACTTAGAGGGACGATGATAGATCATGGCCTCTTTTCTTTGTTTATTGTATGCACAGTTTTTCTTGACAAAAGGACTGGGACAATTGGGTCCTTAGTATGAGTTGGGGCATTCCTTGTCTTTTTGACTACTTGTCTCTCCCAAATGGTCACCTTGCACACCTTGGTTTATGTCATATCATGGTGTTCGTGGACCATTTGTGACATTTTTGACACCCAATGATGATAAATATAAAAATGTAAGCATGAAAGTTGGTTCCATTATCATTCCCTATGCAACTTTCCATCTCCATCTCCCTTATCTTTTCCACAATAACATTCATCTCTTCCATCTTCTCCACACTAAAATTTCTTTCGTCTGCATCTTGATAGGGTCCTATGACATGCAAAAACATCTTGCATCCATAATCATGTTATATTGCATCATAGAAAACACCATCATCATAGACACCATTTTCATATTAGGTCACTCATATTTGCATAAGAAAATACAAAAATACATACTGCATCCATAAGGCATTCATATCTCATCATCATTTGCATCATGCATTTCATCATAGCATTACATTCCATATCACATAGTATTGCATTTCATAACATATTGCATTAGAATCCATTTACATTACATTTCATATAACATCACATTTTACATTACAATTCTTCACATCATATATTGCATTGCATTTTACATTACATATCATATACACTATATCCTATTATCACATCACATTAGGTGTCACATTTGCATTCAAATTACATATTTTCCATCAAACATTACATTACATTAATGAATTCCATCTCAAATTGTATTATGTCATTTCCATTACATCTTACATTCACACATAGCATAATAAAAACATCCATAACCATAATTACATTACATCATTATATTTCGACATACTCATAACATAACCATAGGTCATCCACATTGCATAAAAGCATGAACATTCATAACATATTCATAAACACATAATCATAAAGCATATAAAAACCATTACATCATCATATAAAATGCATCAACAAACATCATAATCATAGCATAAGCATCCATCACATGCTATGTCATCATAAATGCATAAACACATCATAAGACGTATTATCAACCGCTGCCAAAATCATATATATTTATATATATAAATGTGTCATAGAACAATGTCAAGATGTGTCTAATGAAAGTGGAGCTCGTAGGCTTAATAATAAAAACATCAGTGTCTAATACATGAATAACAAGGGGCTCTACCCCAAATTGCCCTGATCACATCTCCCTAGGATATCCTCTCTATGTGGTGCATCTCTAGCCTTGTGCTCTATAGTAGGAGGCCTATCATATGGACCAAACTGCCTGGCATCTAATGTCTCACCCTGGGACCTACTTTGTGTTTGCCAATTGTGAGTCCTACTGTGACCTTTACCCTGTCAGCCACTATGTATCTCAAAAAATGTGGTCTCCCTCCTCTCCAAAAGTACCACTCTCTCATACATGTCCCTATAATACTGACTAGCCCTACTCACCCTAGCATACTCTTGAGAAACCTTGACAACAGACCCACTGCATGTAGTTGTGAACTCAATCATCCATTGGTCGGTCTGCTGCCAACTGATCACTATCAGGTCCCTCTCCACCTGGAATGCATCCCTCTCGGCCTTAAGGCCATCCCTCTCTGTGGTAACTATCCTCAACTATGCCTCAAGGTCTTGCACCCAAACTTGTAAAGTGGCTATCCTCTACTCCGCGAATCCCTCTACCTCTCTAGTCCCCACCTCCTCTAGCATCTCCTCATCTCCCATGATGATCCTCTTACAGAGGACCCACTCTGCCTCATCCATCTTCGCCTCGTCCTCTCCTACCTACTCTCCATGTCCTCCACACCACCTCCCTTGACCCCCATAGCCTCTGGTTGTGCAATCTCCACTGCAAACACCTTTGCATGTTGCTTCTCAACCTATACCAACACCTCTACTATGGCCCTAACCTCCAGACGATCCTCCTCTATCTTTTCCTCCTCTTAGATGGGTGGTAGTTTCCTACCCTCCTGTTGTCCTCTATCCCTCCTCCTAGCCTATCTATCTTCTCCACCCCGTCCTCATCCTCCACCACCCCCGTCATCCCCCCATACCCCATTGTCTCCATGCCCTCCATCTCCTATACCTCTCCCACCTCTACCTCCTTGGAAACCTCTCAACCCTTTGACTCTGTACTCTACTAGAATTCGCTACTATGGATCGGTCAAAGGAATCAGTCAGTGAATCTTCCACCAATCATCATACTCTGGCGTGGTACCCACATTAGCCTCCCCTCCTTTCCACTCCCAATCTAATGCCTACATAACATGGATCTCCTACTCAGTTGTGGTAACGAAAATCTATGGAACCCATGAATGCACCTCGTGGGAGGATCGCCCATACTCTACTCTACCCATACAAACTCCTTTCCTCTCCCCAAACTGTCTTCGCACCCTCTTTGGGAGATACATCTCAATGATGTGTTGACTTTGTATTGTCCACTTGATAAGATATCTAGGCTATTTTCACAAGGGTAAGTGGTTGTCCTCATCTATCCATAGCTGAAAAGTCTTGTAAGGTCTCCAAATTAAAATCACCAATGTATCTATACCATGCCTCTAGTAGCCCACATCACCAACATGAGTATGATTCAATGCCCCATGATATAGATAGGCATATGGTGTGGTTCCCATTCCATGCCAAACCACTGGTGGCTGAAACACTGCTATGTTCTCCCATGCCCAAATTGTCAGCAAGGTCACACCACAGCTCAAGCTCAGACCCTCTTTGTACACAATATCATGCAACTAGAAATATAGCATAGCCAATAGACATGGCCCCCATGCATAACCTATCCTGTGTCAAACCATCGATCCCAACATCTCTCCCCAACCAACTTGGAAACCATGATCCCTACGATTTGGAATCATCACCCTTGCTATCAGCGCACACAGAACGCAGTCAAACTAGTTAGATCTCTCTGCCAGGATCTCCCACAAAATCTCATATCCCTTGATCCTAAGCTCAACATCATCCTCAATCTCATAGTACTCATGCAATGCATGTAGTCCTTGAGTTGGGTCGTATCGTACTGGCTCACCACGAATGGGTAATCTCAATATCCTATATACGTCCTCCAGGGTGACTATCACCTCCCCTGTTGGAAAATGGAAGCTACCCATCTCTGAGTTCCACCACTCTGCTAGTGTTGTTAACATGCCCTAATTCACCCTGATGACGACCATATATGTCACATAGAACAAACCCAACTCCAACAATGCATCCTTCTCATTGTCTCCTAACTAGTCTCACAATCGGAACACATCTGGCCTAGAATATCATGTATAAATAGGAGGAAGATGCACTTGATTTCATTAGAAAAACCAATAATGTCAATCTAAAACCTTCATTTAACCTATCAAACCTAAATTGACCAAGTCAAACTTTCCTAGTTCAGGGAAATTTTTAATCAGGCAATTGTGTCACAATTTTTATCCAATGCGTCACATAAATTATAACTAGCCCACAACTACAAATGTGTCACACGCCTAACACATGCATCACTTGGACCCACGTATGCATCACACCCAGTCACTTGCATCTTTCCTGATTGCATATGCGACCCAAAAAGTCAATTGTGTTGCACAATTCCATGCGTTGCCCCACAAACACTTCTGCCCCTACACTAATGCACTTGCATCGTTCCAAGATGATTGCAGTGAACTGCTTATCGAATGCATTGAATGTGATGACAAATGCGTCACATGTCATGCGATGCAATTGTTTCTAAAATTATTTCCTACACTAAATGCACATGAAACAAAAAAAATAAAACATGGGTTTGAAGTACATACCAGGGCGGGCACTCCTTTAGGATGACAGTTTGTGTGGATCTGATATGCACGGTGGGAAGCCTCTAGAATTGGGGAAATTTTTTCTACCTACTCACTCTAAGCTCTCACAATTTCTAAATTTGGAATGTGAAAATGACCCTTTTTCAAATTCAAATTTCAATTTATAAGTCCAAATTTACGGTTTTTGACTTGCCTCGCCTTCTGGTTGCAATTTTTGACACCCTTGACCTTGAATTTGACCATGTTTTTGATTTTGATCCTCAATTCTATCTTCACCATCGAATTCCTAGCCATCCTTTTGTCTTATCAGAACAATTTTCCAAATTTTTGAAAATCTTTGAAAATTTGTCAAATTTTCCCAAGGGGGCATACCTATACCCTGTTGTCACCAAGACATCCTAGAGCATCTCCCAAACAAATTTCTTTGACACAACATGATGAAATGCATTATGTCAAAGAGGGGCAAAATGTAGACACTGAAAAATGTCCTAAGTCTGCGAGCACCATTTTTTGCCTGGTTACCGTCCTTCGATAATTGAATAATTTTAATTATTCAATTATGTTCGATCATATTCCTCTATTAATTAAATAATTTTTATTTAATTAATTAATTCACCTTCTGATCTATATTCTATTTTGATCAATTAAAATTATTTAATTGTATCACTAATATACCCCTATCTTCAATAATTAAATAAATCTTTAAATTTATTTAATTATTTCTCTTTCATATATAGTGAGATAATAATAATTATTATTTGACCTTTTATTCTTCTATAATTAAATAATTGTCAAAATTATTTAATTATGTGTCATTCCTCTCTTTTGAATAAATAATTCAAATTAATTATCCTTGTCCAATTTCCATTTCTCCATTTAATTAAATCTCCTTTTTCATTTTCTCCAAAAAAATAATTTGAGTAAATTATTTATTTCCACTTGTCCCTTTCCTCCATTTTTGAATAAATAACTTATGCACCTTTTTTGGTCAAAGATGCCCTATCATTAGCCCTTTTTATAGCCTTCATTACTGTCATAGCCATCAAGCATCATGGCTGTCAATGTCATGCCTATCATAATTCTTCCAAGATTGGCATATTCTTGGTGCATCAATTCTAGACCATTGATCTTGGCATATTTCTAGAGGCTTGATCTTGGCCATCCATTTCATAACCTCCCTCTCATGCATCCTCATATGTCGATCTTGGAATCCTTCTAGAGGTTTAATCTAGACCGTCCATTCAAATGGTTTTCTATAAAAGTAACCTTCCTCCTCCATTTTCAACTTAATAGTTAATTGTCTCCAACTTTCTACTTACCATTTATGGGTATTTGTACATGTGAAGCAACAAATATGAGGGAAAATATTGCAAAAAGGAGAAATAGAAGAGAAAGGGAAGTGATTCAAGTTTCAAGCATGGGGAGTGTTTTGATTTCATGTTCTTATTTTCTCATGTTTTCATTTTTTTCTCTTGTTTAGGTGTGGTTAATAGTCTATAGGTGTTGGTTGTCACTTTTTCTAGGTGAGGAATTCAAAACCCCATCTTATAGGTAAATTATGCAGTTTAAGGTTAAATGTTGTAAACCATGAATTTTCATTGTTGGAAATTACTTAGGAGTGTTCCATGATCATTTGTATCTCAAGTCAAGCTTGCATTGAGGTTTCCATTGTATCTTTCCTGTCAAAGTCTTGGTCATTACTTTTGGTAAAGTATGTCATTGTTAGGGATTGTTAGTGTGACAAATGGCATGAAGTCAATTAGTGTGTCAAAAGTGATTGAAATCTTGTTGTCCCACCATTTTATGTTGTTCCACCCTTTCAAAATGTACTTTTCCATCACTGCTAATCCAATAGCTCAAATGGTCAGTAGGGATAAAGGATGTGAAGAGGGCTTAAGCCTCAGTTTCAATGAAAACCTTAAAGGGAGTGAATTAGGACAATCAAGTTTTGTTGAATCCGTATACACCTAAATTTGGTCTAGATAATCAATTAATTAAATACAAGTTATTTAATTAATTGACCTTTTAATTCATCAATTTATAGTTCATTTTATAGTTCTTCCATCTTAAATCACATTCTTCTAATTTTAATTAAATAAACAAATTTAAATAGTTTGTCTTATTTAATTATCTTTCCTCTTATTAAATTTAAATTCTATAATTTAAATTTAGTCACATGTCTACAAATTTTCCTCCTTCCACCTCATCATATCATGTCTCAACAAATTGAATATGTTAAATATTTAATTTGGGCTTTTCCTTAACAAATTCTGAAACAAACTTGAGACACTTGGCTCTCTTCCTCCATTTATTCTCTCTCACACTTGGCAGATTGTTTTATTAAAGGGAATAATCTCCTTTATTCTCTCCAACTTCTTCATCCTCCACCCTCGATCTCTCCATCTAAAATATTGACTATTGGTTGCTGCCACATCAGAATATTCCTTGGAAATCCTATAAATGTAGCCTCATTCTACAACATTTCATATCACAGTCTTGAGTAATCTTACTCTGCAGAATTTTCATTAGAGAATTTGTGAGCATTTAGCAATTAGCATTTAGAAGCATTTAATTTAGAATCATTTCTTTATCATTAGCTGCATCATAGTTTACAATAGTTAATTACATCATTATCATATCACTTATCAATCATATAGCTCAATCAATCATGTAGGAAATTTTCTAGTATCTCGTTCTTCAAGCTGTCATTTGAAAAGTCTTGTGCATACACAAAATCTAAGCCATAATGACTTGAGAAAATCCTTGAGGATAGAGAACAATAGGATAATTTTAGAGAGTTTATTTTTTTCAATTCAATTAGATTTTTATTTGATTCTCTCTAATGCAATGTTTCATTGATTGTGTGGTTCTATTACTCAGTCACATAATAGCCCCATTTTTATTAACATTTTCTGGAAGGTTTTGTTTATAGATTTGGACATGAACTTCTATGTAGCACACTCGTGGTTTCTTTTAGTGCATACGAAACATCTTTTAGTGCATCTAGACCCTGTTTTAGCACATCGAGATCATCTTTTAGTGCATTCATGGGTTCTTTTAGTGCATTTAGTGTTTTTTTTAGCACATTCAATAGTTTTTTCTAGCACATTTAGTAGTTATTTTAGTGCATATATTTCTATTTTAGCACATCTAGTTTTCTATGTAGAAACTTAAAATTTTGAGAATTGTTTGATACTTTCTATTTTGTAGGTACTTTTAAATGTTGTCAAAGACAATTATATCAAACTGCTAATGGTGTTTGCATGAGCTAGAGTTATTTTTGCTTTCTTTTGATTAAATTAGGCATCTAGTTTAATTAAGGTGCTAATGAACACCTTGTATACTATGCTTGTAAAGTGATAGGCCTATGCTCTCCCCTTCATTGGGTGACCAAAATGCCAGACTCACTCTTTCATGTTTTGATAGCACATTTAGAAGGCCTACCATAGTGGGAAAAAGTACTCACCCTGTGGGAAAAACCTAAGTGGGAACAACTAAAGCCAAGTTTTTTGACCCACTATAATCAAAAGTGAATTTGAGGAAACTCACATTTCAATGGTAGTGTGCAAGATAACCATTGCAAAAGCTTTTTTTCTAAAGGTTGGGAGGTCTCCTAAGGGATTTTATCCTTTTTTGCACCAAATAAAAACCCTTAATATGAACTTTAAGTGTAGAAGCTAGCCGAGTCAGTTTTTGAACATTTTAAATATTCACAGTGCAAGGGGAGAGAAGAATATACCCCCAAGATACTCACCATATAACTATCAAGGATTACTTGCTAAAAGTGGAGGATTTGACTTTGGTTAAGACTTGGGAAAGGAAAAAACACGGGCACCCTCTAGGGGGTGACACAACTGTGTGAGCTGACATAGTTCTAAGATGTGGGTTGTGATATTATTAATGGCCCTTGACATTAGGAGTGTCTGACCTATTTGTTCTTGTTCTATGCCTGTGGAAATCAAAGGAATCAGACCAAATTCTTGAACATACACTTGATGTTTAGTTCCTAGGTTTGAAAACAATTGTTTTACAACTTCTTGTTGTGCTTGGAATCATTTTTCAAGAAATCATCCATTGAAGAAGACTTAATTCACATAATTCACAAACATGAAAAAGCAGACAAAAATCATTATTCAGAAGTTTATCCCCTAAAAGCATCCATTCCACTAATTCAAAGCAAAATAACTAGAAAGACTATCAAAAACCTTAAACATTTCTAGTTTAGCGAATGCATTCCTTGTTCTAGTGCATACACAACATTTTCTAGTGCATCTAGGGCATTTTATGGTGCATTTGTAGCATTTTCTTGCACATTTGGGTGACTTTCTAGTGCATCTGTTCCATCTTCCAATGCATTTGCAAATTTGTTTAGCACATTCATATATAGAGTACCAAGTTGAATCACATCTAGGGGTAGTCTAGTGCATCATTGGTTTATTTTAGCACATTTAACCCATTTTCTAGTGCATCTAAGTCATTCTCCAAAACATTTAGTTCATCTTTTGGAGCATTTAGTCCATTCTCTAGCGCATTTGATCCATTTTTCAACACATTGAGTTCATTTTCTAGTACATTTAAGGGATAGTCTAGTGCAACTAGGCTCTGTTTTAGTGCATCTAGCCCATCTTTTAGCACATCTATACCTTGTTTTAGCGCATTTAGTTAATTCACAACTAGAGAGCTATTTTCACCATCTGTCTGAAAATTAAAATCACATTTAGGGATGCTTGTTAGAAAAAAATCATTCCTTAGTCACAACAGTGTTTTAAACTTGGAGAAATTGGCCTTTACAAGTGAAATTCTTTAAACCAAACTAAGATCTAACACCTTAAAGTGCCTAATCATCAATCACATCTTTGATTGTTAAGCTAAGTTTCACTATTAGGATCTATCATCCTTCATCATGAAACAACGCTATACAATCAGATTTAACTTAGTCTCATCAATAGAATTTGTCATTCTATTTGACTTAGTTATTATCCTTGACACTCCAAACAAAGATCAAAGTTAAGTGAAACTTTAACACTTGTATGCCCATTTTAACAAGATCCCAAAAACAAAATGTGTGTGAGAAAATTGGATCAAATCTAAATAAAAATTCAAACACATGTTAATAAAACATTAAATCGAAAAAGCTGTAAAAGAAAAATGAAATACGCAAACCGTAACAGCAGCTTCTCGAAACCGTCTTATCCTCCTCTAACTTCAGCGTTTTGTTGCTTCGAAATGGCTCTCAGATCAGCAGGTAGAGCTCAACAAAATGGCAACATGAAGAACGAGATGAAATCTAAAAATGCATGATATGCAAAATGCAAGAAAGCTATGCTAGTATGAGAAATATTGCTATACTATTAAAACTAATATGCATGCAAAGACTGATGAAAATATGGCTATGTAAATGAGTATACGAAGTGTGCATATGTGAGCGATTATGCAGAGTGTATGTGGATGATTAACCAAGGCTTGGATTTGCACATGCTTTTATAGAGTTTTCGAACGAGTTTGATTGGCTGGTTTGGTCAACGGCCATGATAATTCCTGACAGATCAAACGGTTGAAGATAAATGAGATTGAAGAGAAAATAGAAGAAAACGAATAAAGCCAGATTTTTCCATTTTAATGGAAGAGATAAGATGAGATGATTTAAAAATCATCTTTTTAGAAGAAAAGAATGGAAAGATTATGATCAGATAAATAATGAATTATCTAATTCAATTATTTATTTATGAGTGCATGTTGATTTTTTCTTAAATAAATAAATATTTAAGATTTTGAGGAAATCAGAAGATTTTATAATTAAACAGAATATCTAATTATGATTTGAAGAAAGCAGAAAATCTTTAATTAAATAAAATATTTAATTAAATTTGAAAGAATGAAATTAATTAAATAAAAGTATTTAATTAATTAGAGGAAAGTTTTAAAATAGAAAGAAAAGAGATATTTAAATTTAATTAAAAAGATTTAATTAAATTCAAAAGATGATAATTAACTTAAATAAATAAAATATATTTATTTAATTTAATCAAGTAGAATGTGGAATAATTAAATAAAATAGATCTATTTAATTATGGTGGGATGAATGAATACTATAATTAAATTAAATAAATTTAATTACGTATAGAAGAATTTTAGAGGAAATAATTAAATATTAAATATTTAATTAAATGTCAGGAATAATTAAATATGACCAATTTTATGCATATACATTTTGCCCCTCTTTGAAGTGATGTGTAAAACACATTGCTTCAAAGAAAATAAGATTTTGCCCCTGATATGCTTTCGATGTTGCTGCTGATGATGCCCCCTCGGGAGGTAAATCACGAATGATATGAAGTCTGAAAATATGACAAAGAAGATTGGATAATGATATTCCGCCAAGGAGACAGTGATTTAGCTCCCGATAAATGATGAAAAAGATGCCCCTGTTGATATGATGCCCCTTTTGATGGAAATTGATGAAATGATGATGATGAATTGATAACTTTGCTTCCCGAAAATAGAAAAACAAAGAGTAAATGATTGATAAAGTGTTTGATAAATTTGCTTTCTGCGATAGAAAACAAATAGTAATTGATGGTAGATCAGATTGATATGATATCCAGCTAGATAAATTTGTGTATTGGTTTGCCTGATAGGATTGATTGGGTGATATGGGTCTGTGATATGATGCACTGGTATGAGTCACTGATATCGGTCACTGATATAGTTCACTTGATATGGGTTTCTGATATGGGCCATTGATATGGGTCACTTGAGATGAGTCACTGATATTGGTCACTTTGATATGGGTTGCGATTGCATGCTGTGAGGCATTGATAGATAGAGAGATTTTGATTGAGTTTTTCAAAATCGAGGTGTGTCGGGACCACACAGAGATCTTGGGGCAGGAGATAAGACTTCCATCACAGAGGCCAACCCTATCAGGGGGCTCTGATATTTTTGATGTATCATTATTGATTCATTCACACATCTCGATGTCTATTATGTTTGGAGCATGTACGTTATTTTGGTCATATCTCATGTATCTCTTTGGAATTTTTAGCTTCATTGGACATTGGACATTTGTATTATTTTTGATGAGTAATGATATGCAGCGGCGATGATTTGTGATGATGTGATGTGCATTTATGATGTGATATGCATTTTTTTTCTATGTGTTATGGATTTTGATATGAATTTTAATGATTTGATGACTACCATGATTTGCAGGATGATTCGATATGATTTTTTTATGATGATGATGATGACTGATGATGTAGACTAATGATGTCATGCAGGTGGATGACTTATGAAAATGATATGAAAATGTATATATGGAGTATTTGTTTTTTGAATGTTCAAATGTAAGATGATAAAGGATGACAAATGAATTTGCAAAATGAAAAGATATGGAAAATGATAGGATGATTAACGATACGATATGAATGTAAATGTTCTATAATGATGATTAAGTGAAATGATAAAATGAAATGCAATGATAATGACATGTATGAAAATGATAAGTGATATGAAATGAACTGCATGGTAAGATATGATAACGAAAATGATAATGAATGAAATAATAGTGAATGTATAAAAGGAACATGAAATGAATATGAAAATGATAAAGTGTTAATGAGATGAAGATGATAGAGAAACTAAATGATATGCAAATGAATGATAAATGATAAATGATAATGCAGGTGAAAGGTGATGATGAAACAAATGTTCAAATGTCCTCCACAAGCAGTCCAAAGAGACATGATATCCATTGATGTGATTATCATCCTTTCAAAACTCGAGTGCAAATCCACTATGCAGGTATGTATAAATGATCTAAAATGAAATGCAACTAAATGAAACTGACCATTTTGTTGAGCTTGTTGGTATATTTTCTGGAATCATCATAGAGCGTTTTAAAATGTTGGAGGTATGTACAAGCATCAGAGGGGAAATTAGCACCAATGATGACCTGAGTACAACTTTCATGATTTTTGATATAGCAAGTGAACACAAGCATCTAGGTATAATTGAACCGAGATGACCTGAGCATTTCTTGCATAAAAAGACAAAGACTAACCACTATCTGATGCAAATTTGGAACTGTCATCAATGATAAATCATCACGTCTCGTGACATATTTGCAACCGATAAATGATTAACCTCTAGACAACAGACAAAGAAAAAATCATCCTCTTTCCTCGCCACTCTAGTTCAGTACATCATCGAGTGTGCTCCAGAGAAATGATATCAAAAATTAAACAACCATTATTCAAAAATGAAATACTGTGATTCCAAACATTATTCAGATTAGAGATCATCCAAATATGAGTCATGATAAGGTACGCAACTGAAAGCTACTGCGATATGGATCAATGGTTGGATGTTTTGGTTTAATTTGGTTGTTTTGTTTTGGGTGATTGGCTTCGATGTCATTGTCTTACCGTTTGAAAGTTGATTGCCCCCAATATGCCCCACGTTTTCCCTAGGTATCGACACAACTTGTTGAAGTGAATAATAATCAAGCCATGATAAGACATTATCGCTCAAGGAAAATGATGATAGCATGGTGCTGGTGTGACCCTAAGATGATGGAAAAGATGCATGAAAATGAAGACTGAAAAGTTAAGTGCAGAACATGAACTAATAGATGGAGAGCTTCCAAATAGCGTCTGTTTGCCAGATTTTCACTATTTGTTTTTATTGCATTTTTCTTGTCAATAGACTGCCTGTTTGCCAGGTTTTCACCCTATGACATTTTCTGATTTTTTTTTTTATTTTATTTTTATTTTTATTTTTATTTTTTAGGACTTTTTCTGATTTTTTGGATTTTTTAGGACTTTTTCTGATTTCTTTGGATTTTTTTCAGGACTTTTTCTTAGTTTTTTGGATTTTTTTCTAGGACTTTTTCTGATTTTTTTGGATTTTTTCCAGGACTTTTTCTGATGATAATAACCGCCTTAGACATAATACTTTTTTAGATGCATGCTGTTGATAGGCTCGTCAAACAGGTCCCCTTCTGGCGTTGATAGCTTGTAGGCTCCTGAACCATAGACGGCGATAACCACATAAGGACCTAGCCAATTTGGTTCGAACTTTCCTTTCTTCTCTCTGTCTTGTTGATTGCGTGGATTCTCTTTCAGAACAAGATCACCCACTTGAAAGGTACGTGGCTTTACTTTATGGTTGTAGCTACGAGACATCATTTGTTGATAGGCTTTCAAATGATCAGCAGCTCTTTGCCTCTTTTCGTCTAGAAGTTCCAGTTCTTGAAGGCGGGAAACTCTGTATTCATCATCTGTTGTGAGGCCTTTCAAGGATACTCTGAGTGAGGGAATCTCAACTTCTAAGGGCAATATAGCTTCTGCTCCATAAACAAGGGCGAATGGTGTTGCCCCTGTTGGCGTGCGGACACTGGTTCTGTAGGCCCATAAAGCAGGATTGAGTTGAACGTGCCAATCTTTCCCTGATGTATTCACAGTCTTTTTCAAGATTTTCAATATGGTTTTATTTGAGGCTTCTGCTTGGCCATTCCCTTGTGGATAGTATGGTGTTGAATATCTGTGCTGTATGTGGAATCTCTCACAAAGTTCATCAACATCCTGATTTTTGAATGGACGTCCATTATCTGTAATAATGGAGTTGGGAATGCCATACCGACAAATAATATAGTTAAGTATGAATGAGGATATTTGTTTGCCGGTAACTTTGGTAAGAGGGACTGCCTCAATCCACTTGGTGAAATACTCTGTTGCTGTGATGATAAATTTATGCCCATTTGATGAAGAAGGATGAATCTTGCCCACTAGATCTAACCCCCATTGAGAAAATGGCCAGGTTGGTGTAAATGGTTGAAGTTCTTGTGCAGGAGCATGAATGAGATTCCCATGAATCTGACATTTTGAACATGTTTTCACAAAAGTGAATGATTCCCTCTCCATTGTAGGCCAATAGTAACCCATTCTAATCAGTTTCTTAGATAAGGTCAGTCCACTCGAATGAGTACCACAGATGCCACCATGAACTTCTTGTAAAGCTTTATCAGATTCTTCGCGTTCAAGACATCGGAGTAAAGTACCATCAAGACCACGGCGATAAAGGGTATCAGCGATGAGGGTATAGCGAGCGGATTGGCGGATAAAGTTGCATTTTTGGTTACGAGATAGATCAGGTGGTAAGATGTCGTCTTTGAGGTAGGCATAAATTTTTCCGTACCAAGGCGAATCGGATCCTACCAAATGACAAACGATTTGGCTTTCGGGTGTATCATAAGCAGGTGTAAATGATTGTTCCACCAGAAATTCATAACGATGTTGAGTTTCTGGGAGTTGTAACAATGATGCGATCGTAGCCATAGCGTCAGCTGCTTTATTATCAAGCCTTGGAATTTGTGTAAATTTGATGTCCACAAAGTATTTCTTGAAGTCATCCACCATCTTTTTATAAGGTAGCAATTTTTCATCTTTGGTTTGGTAGTCATTATTGATCTGACAAATGACCAATTGTGAGTCACCATATACCTGTAACTCTGTTATTCTCCATTCCAGTGCTATCTTGAGTCCAGTGATTAATGCCTCATATTCAGCTATGTTGTTGGTGCATGGGAACATTAGCCGATATGAACGAGGAATGGTGTGTCCTTGAGGGGTGACAAAAAGTATGCCTGCTCCCGATCCATGTTGAGTGAAAGAACCATCAAAGTATAATGACCATGGTTGTTTGGATTCTGCAGTGAAGACATCTGCATCTGGAAATTCAATGTGCAAGGGATGATCTGCTTGTAGTGGTGCTTCTGCTAATTGATCAGCTATAATTTGTCCTTTGATGGCCTTGCGGTCAACATAGTGTATGTCAAACTCACTTAGAATCATTACCCATTTCGCTAACCTTCCTGTCAATGAGGCCTTGCTCAACAAATACTTGAGTGGATCAATCTTCGAAACCAAATTGACCGTATGGGTCAGCATGTAATGCCGAAACTTTTGTGAAGCAAAGACTACTGCCAGACAAGCCTTCTCAATAGAAGTGTAGTTGAGCTCATGACTTGTTAATGTTCTACTGATGTAGTAGATTGCACGTTCCTTCCCGGTAGTGTCTTCTTGTGCTAGCAGTGCCCCCAGAGATGTTTCTGTTGCAGCAATGTATAAGATGAGTGATTTGTCTAGATCTGGTGATATGAGAACCGGTGGAGTCATTAGATATTCTTTGATTTTTTGAAAAGCCAATTCACATTTGTCATCCCACTTAAAAGGAACATTTTTATGCAGTAGATGTGTGAATGGTAAACTCTTGTCAGCCAATTGTGCGATGAACCTCCGTATAGATTGAAGTCGTCCTTGTAGTGATCTTAGCTGACTGATGTTCTTTGGTGGGGGCATTTCCATAATTGCTTGAACTTTTGCTGGATCTACTTCAATTCCTTTTTCTGAAATAATGTACCCCAAGAGTTTTCCAGACTTGACCCCAAAAACACATTTCTTAGGGTTGAGGCGAACTTTGAATTTCTGTAATCTTGCAAATATTTTGGACAATACTTCAAGATGTCCTTCTCTGGTGTATGATTTTTCCAATATGTCATCCACATAATCTTCCATGAAGACATGCATCATGTCGTGAAAGATGGTAGTCATGGCTCTTTGGTAGGTAGCTCCAGCATTTTTCAGACCAAAAGGCATGACATTCCAACAATAAGTTCCCCATGGACATGTGAAGGCTGTTTTCTCTTGATCTTCGGGTGCAATCTTGATTTGGTTATATCCAGAAAAACCGTCCATTAATGAATACATGGCGTGGCCAGCTGTTAGATCAACTATGGTGTCGATATTTGGCAGTGGGAAATCATCCTTAGGACATGCTTTATTAAGATCTCTGAAATCTGTACATATTCTAACAGTTTTATCCGGTTTGGATACAGGTACAATATTGGAGATCCATTATGCATAGTCGATTGGTCTGATGAAGCCCACATCAAGAAGTTTTCTTAGTTCCTCTTTAACTAATAATGCAACATGACGGTGCATTTTTCTGAGTTTTTGCTTTACTGGCTTGACCCCTGGTTTGATAGACAAATGATGCATGATAAGATCAGGATCCAGACCAGGCATGTCAGCATAAGACCATGCGAAATTGACTTGGTTTGCTTTCAGGGATTCCATAAACTTTGGTATTTCTTTCTCTGTCATAGATGCGGCTAACTGCAAAATTCTTGGTTTGTTAGAAGTCTCGAGATCGACAGCATTTGTAGACTCAATCAGAATAGGCAATCGCTCATGGTAGTGCTCCGGGAGAGTGTCAAAATTCCCATCGTTTGGTGCCTCTAAGAGGTTTTCACCATCAGATACGCTCTTTATTTTATCTTTTATTTGATCTAATACTGCCAGATTCTGGTTTTCACCATTAGATCTTTCTTTTTTGCTTTTACTTTTGCAGCTAGGAGACTTGACACTCTCCTGATCAAAAACTCTATGTCAAAAATCACTAGTGGAACAATCATTTGTATCATCTGCGGAAAGGAAGTTTACGATAGCTTCATCACTTGGAAACATAGGTATATTGATAGGTTCAGATGAATCCCAATCAATGAGATCCGGATAAATCAAGGGTATAGGATCGTTAGGTTGTGCGAAATCGGCTATGGTCATGGTCATAACAGAGTGATCGGTAGGATCCGAGGTATGACATGAGTCAATGATGATACTATCCTCATGATAATCTTGTTCATTTAGATCTAACTCAGTATCACTAGAATCATAGTTGATTTGTGGTTCAGATTCTTGTGGTTGGGACCCTGACCCTTCACCTTCAATTAGACTTGGGGCATACTGGTGTATTACATCAACCTCTTTATCTCTCCAAAATTCATCATTGTAAATGGTGTCCCATTCATATTCAGCCGAGTCTGTGTCAGAATTGTTATCCACGAAATTCTGAACTGTTGTCAAGCATGCTTCTTGCGAATCTGAGCTTTCTTGCAATGCGAAGACAGCGCCATGTAGTTGTTTGGATGTGTTTTCTTTGGAGTGAGTATCATAACCTAATCCAGTTTTCTCTTTTGCAGCAAGTCCGTGAAGGTGAATAGGTTCAACTACTCCTTCCTTCCTTTTTCTGATAGGACCTTCATCATAGCCCATCTTCTGCATGATTGAGTACCCTTTTCCATATTTGTCCGTGGGTAATTTTACATTAGAGACTGCTTCATCTTCACCTTTATAGAGCCAATTTAAAATTTCTATATTCTCAGGATGTTCCATGGGGAATTTTTCTTTGATGAATTGTCCATTAAATTTTATAATTGGCTCTATTGGTGTTTTCTTTGATGTTGATGCTGCTGATGTTTGATGTTCCTTGATAGATGGTTGTCCATGTGATCGAGGTGATGTAGGTAAATTGACAAGACAAAGGGAGTATTATCCAACTCCATGATCCTTGAATTTCATCTTTTTGTCAAAGCTATTGGTCAATTGACTGATTTGTGTGTCAATCTTTAGAGAAGTACTAGTATGAGCTTCTCGATTATTAGGGATCAAAGTATCTTGACTGGCCTTTATGTTGGCACAAGTTTGAGTGTTGGAATTATCAGCAGGTATCGTGATTTCTTGTCCATCATAAGGAAACTTGAGACATTGATGGTAGGTTGATGGGACGGCTTGCATTTCATGGATCCAAGGATGACCCAACAAAATGTTATATGCCAGATCGCGATCCAGTACTTGACAAAAAGTATTCTTTATAACAGGGCCCACTCTGATTGGCAGCATGATTAGACCTTTGGATGCTCTTTCTTCATCATCATAAGCTTTTATGGTAATCTTTCTTCTGAAATCAATAGAGTCCTCAGAAAATCCTAAGGCTTTTACCAACTTCAAAGTATAGATGTTCAAACCAGCACCTCCATCTATTAGAACTCGTCTAATGCGAAATTTATGGACCATGACTTCTAAGTACAAAGAGGAGTTATGAGGATGGGTTATGGAAACGTCATCTTTATCAGAAAATGAAAGACAAGTGGGCGAGGACAAATGCCCTACCATGGCTTGAAATTGATTCACATCCAAATCAGTAGATACGTTGGTTTCAATAAGGGCTTTTTCAAGAATTTCTTTATGGGCCGGAGAAATCTTTAATAGTTCAAAAATAGAAATTTGAGCGGGGGTTTTTCGAAGTTGATTGACCAAATCATATTGATGTTGAGGTGGAGGTTCAATGGATCTCGAGGAGGCACCCTTTAAGACCACTTTGGCTTGCGCTCTTGTTGTTGCATTGACTTCTCGATATTCCACCTTCTGGTTGACTTTTATGACATTCACCCGCTCATCATCTGCATAGAGATGGTTGATGATATGGTCATCATTGATGTGATTCACCTTTTTTTCAGAAGACTCACCTTTTTGATAATTAGGTAAAGGATTGCGAAATGCTTGGTGGTCTGCATTGGTTTGTTGATTTCCTTCTACTGTGATGATGTCATTATCAATCAAGTCTTGAATGGCATTTTTCAAGGCTTGGCAGTTGTTGGTGCGGTGACCTTTACATTGATGATAATCACAATAGTATGCCTCATTCCATGATAGAGGCTTTATAGTGGGTTCATAATTTCGTTGAGGCGGTAAAGTAATAACATTTTTGGCCATCAACTCTTTGAATGCGGATTCTAGGGATTGACCCAATGGAGTGAAAGATCTTCTATTGGAGAAGAACGAAAATCTTTGTGGATTTGAATTTGAGGTGTTTCCTAAAGAATTGTGATTGTTATTGTTTCCTCAATAACCCTGGTTGTTGTTCAAAGTCCCTTGATGGGAAGTTGAATGCTGATTTGTATTGTTCCTCTGAGGAGGAGGATTATTTCCGTGATTTGCAATTGAGTTGACATTGTTGTTGCGAGTGTTTGGAGTGCTGAGGACACAGGGCTTGGTTGAGGCATGATTTGCCTCAACAACACCATCGTTCACCATATTTTTGTTGCGAGTCCAAAATTTAGATTTGTCCTGATTATTGTGATGGTTGGATGAGTTGGGATTTTCTTTGTCATGCTTTATTATCCCTCTTTTGACCAAAACATTTTCAATGGTTAAGGCATCTTCAATCATTTTCTCAAAAGAAGAAGGGCAATGTAAGTTCAAATGATAGCTCATCTCTGAATTTAAACTGTTAATGAAAGTAACTATCTTTTCCTTTTCAGGAACAGGACGTGGATATCTGGAAAACATTCTTCTCCATCTTTGTAGAAACATAATGAAGGATTCACTAGGTTTTTGTGCAACTTTGCAAAGATCTATCATGGTGATCGGGTGTTGTATGTTGTAAGCATATTGTGATATGAATAGGTTGATCAATTCTTCAAATGTCTTGACAAGAGGTGTAATCTTAGATAACCATTCCATAGAGTTAACTCCAAGGCTCCTAGGAAACAATCGCAACAAGTAAGTATCTTCGTGAGCGAATTCCAATGTCATGTTCCTGAAGTCTCTAACGTGATCAATTGGATCCGATTTCCCATTATAGCGATCAAATTTTGGTATTTCACAATGCTGGGGAAAAGGAATCATGTTTAGACTTCGGTCAAAAGGATAAGGACAAATGTCCTCAAGAGTGTATTTCTTTGTGGTTGTTCCCCCTTGTAATTCTTTAACTTGTCCTTGAAGTGCCTTGATTTGTTGGGTCAAGGCACTAAGATCAGAAAGGGGTGTTTCTTCAGGTTTGTTTTTCAAATTTTCAGTATTAAAGTCATGAGGTAACTTAGCCCCTTGTTCGGCTAGATAGCAAAAATATTTTTCCTTGTCTCGCTGCAAGATCTTTTCAATGGCTTTATGGAATTTTGGATCTTGCTCAGCCTCTCTAAGACGTTCCTCATCTTGTTCCTCATCACTATCTATCTGTGTTCTGTTCATGTCTTTGTATTGATGGAACGGATTTTCTTCTCTGTTATCTGTATCTTTGTCAAAAAGTGGATTACGATTCATGATGTAAAGAGAATTGCTACTTTCACCCTCCTCTTGAATGTTTTGAGTATGTCCTTGTTGAATTTCGTCCTTCAATTTATTGAATTGGGATCTTGTGAAGATAGGCATATGATTTTGAAAAATTCTTCTAGACTTAGATCACGATTTTGACAAGTGCGATGATAATGATCCGATAAGATGTAGAATCTTATGATATGATCAAGGAGGCTCCTAATTTATTGATTGTGGCTTCCAATTGATGAAGGATTTCTGAATCCTATTGGGGAAGTTGAACCAAAAATAAGAAAGCTGTTTGAGAGATGCACTCTTAAAGTTTTGATCTTTGTTTTTGAAGAAAGGTTCCAAAATTAATGAAGGATTTGATTGGGATGTGAAGGATACTCTATGGAAGGTTGTAGTATGTTGTCAAATTCAAGAGGTTGGTTATGATTATGCTATTGTGATAAAGCTCTTCTTTGATAATAAGCTCGAGAATTTAAGGGATTTACAGCATATTCATCAGTGAATCCTCTAACAAAATCCTGATATCTGTGAAGAAATCCTCGATAGTGAAGCAAGACTTGTCGACTTTTGTATAAGAATTTCCT